>PVJX010003826.1:0-102934 GCA_004027295.1 Dolichotis patagonum
ATGTATAATCTTCTTGATGATTTGCTGCATTCTATTTGCTAGTATTTTATTGAGAATCTTTGCATCTATGTTCATTAGTGAGATTGGCCTATAGTTCTCCTTTTTGGTTGGGTCTTTGTCTGGTTTTGGTATCAGAGTAATACTTGCCTCCAGGAATGATTTAGGGAGGATTGCTTTCTTTTCAATTTCATTGAAGAGTATAAGGAGTATTGGCATCAAGTCATCTCTATATATCTTATAGAATTCAGCTGTGAATCCATCAGGACCTGTGCTTTTCTTTGTTGGTAAGTTTTTTTTATTATGTTTTCAATTTCAATAGCTGATATTGGGTAATTCAAAATTGGTATATCTTCTTGGTTGAGTTTTGGTAGTCCATATGTTTCTAGAAATCTGTCCATTTCCTCTGTGTTTTCTTCTCTGTGTGAGTAGAGATTTTCAAAGTAGGTATTTATGATCTTTTGAATTTCCATGGGATCTGTAGTAATTTCTCCCTTTTCGGTCCTTATTGCGTGATTTGGGTTTTTTCTTTCTTTTTCTTTATAAGGTTAGCTAGAGGTTTGTCAATTTTGTTTATTCTCTCAAAAAAACAGCTTTTTGATTCATTAATTCTTTTATTTTTTTTTTCAATTGCATTGATTTCTGCTCTAATCTTTACAATTTCCTCTCTTCTATGAGCTTTAGATTGAACTTGCTCTTCTTTTTCTAGAAGCTTGAGATGCAGCATTAGATTGTTTATTTGTGCTCATTCTGTTTGCTTGATATGAGTTTATTTCTATATATTTCGCTTTTAAGACTGCTTTCATTGCATCCCACAGATTACAATAGGTTGTTTCCACATTTTCATTGAATTCTAGGTATTGCTTTATTTGTTCTTTAATTTCATCTGTAGCCCACTGGCTGTTCAAAGGGTTGTTATTTAATTTCCATGCATTTATGCCAGTTTTGCAGTTTCTTTTGCCTTTAATTTCCAATTTCAGTGCTCTATGGTCAGATAGCATGCATGGGACAATCTCATTATCTTTTCATTTACTTAATAGTGCTTTATAGGATAATATATGGTCTATTTTTGAGAATGTTCTGTGGGCAGCTGAGGAGAAGGGGTATTCTGATATAGTTGGGTGGAACTCTCTGTAAACATCTACTAAGTCCAGTTGCTTACAGGTATGATTCAGTTCTATTATTTCTTTGCTGGTTTTTTGCCTAGTTGATCTATCTCTTTGTGACAGTGGGCTGTTAAGGTTACTTGTAATAATTGTGTTCTTGTGTATTTGGTTTTTCATATCCTTTAGTATCTGTCTTATATAGTTGGGTGCTCCTGTGTTTGGTGCATATATATTTATAATTGTTAGTTCTTCCTCTTGTATTTTTCCACTTACGAGTATGTAGTGACCTTCTTTGTCTCTTTTAATCATTTTAGGTTTGAAGTTCATATTGTCTGCAAAGAGAATAGTTACCCCTGCTTTTTTCTGGGTTCCCATTGCATGGAATACTGTTTTCCATCCTTTGACTTTTAATCTATGAGTTTCTTTTTGAGTCAAATGCGTTTCTTGTATACAGCATATTGGGGGATCCTATTTCTTGATCCATTCTGTCAACCTGCTTCTTTTGATATGTGAATTGAGCCCATTTACATTTATAGCTATCACTGATATGAATTGGTTTGACTTTACCATGTTGTGCTACTGTTGTTAGTTTCCTGCCTTTCTCCCTTGTTTACTTTCTTGTCCAGCCTGGTGATTTCTTTCTGTTGTTGCTCTGGAGGTTGTGGTCATTTTTATCTCTATCTAGGATATCCTTCAGCACTCTTTCTAAGGTTGGTTTGGTGGATATGAATTTCTTTAGTTGTTCTTTGTCATGGAAGTATCTTGTTTCTCCATTAAATTTAAAGACAGTTTTGCTGGGTATGTCACTCTGGGTTGAAAGTTGTTTTCTTTTAGGGCTTGAAATACATCTCTCCAAGCTCATCTTAACCTGAAGGTTTGTGCTGAGTAGTCTGCTGTGATTCTAATAGGCTTTCCTTGATAGGTGAGTTGTCTTTTCTCTAACAGCTTTTAGTATTCTGTTTTTATGCTGTATGTCTGAGATCTTAATAATTATATGTCTGGGTGTAGGTTTATGTTGGTTATGACTGTGTGGCATTCTATATGCCTCACTTATTTGTATATACAATTTCCCCCCCATGTTTGGGAAATTTTCTACCATTATTTCTGTGAACAGCTTAGCTATATCCTTTGCATTGTCTCCTACCTCTTCACTAATGCCTATTACTCTAACATTGTTTCTCCTGGCATTATCTTGTAGCTGTTGGATTGTCATTTCATGCTGCTTTGTTGTTTTTATAAGTTCTATCCTTTCAAGATCTCTATCAGCGATCCTGTCCTCAAGGTCCGAAATTCTATCCTCAGCTTCATTTAAATGGCTTTGCAGGCTTTCAATGCAATTTTTTTGTTTCTTGCATATCTCTTTCAATTTGTTTCATAGATTCTGCTTGTCTTCTGCATTGTTCAAAGTTTCAATTAATTTCCCATGCTCCTGTAGTTTCTTATCTATTTCTTTTCTAGCTATGTTGAGCAGCTCATTTACTAAGGTTGTTACTTTTGTCTTTACATAAGACATTATTTCTAATTTGATTTCCTCCATAGCCTCATGGATTTGTTTCTTTACTTCATTTGCTATCTTTTCAGAGATTTCTGGTGTATGAATTTTGGGGTCCTGTATTTCATTATCACCTTCACTTGCCCCTGATGGACTAGATATTTAGGATTCCATTTTGCCTTTTCGTTTAGTCATTTTCAACTTTTGGGTGAATTTCTGGTCTTTCTATTCCAACAGACACAACTTTCTGCAGTGTGTGTTTCAGGGTTCTACTGTGTGGTTGATGTTTGTCAAATTGCTTGGTACCACAATGAAGAGGAGATCCAGTCTCCTGAATTCTTCCTACCATGCCGCACTGACTGAAGCCTGATGAGGTCTTCTGTTTGGGTGAGGGGTTCCTGAACCTCTCATCAAGCCAGCATGGTAGTCCACTGTAGTCCAAAGTTCTCGGTGGAAGGGCGCATCCAGCAGATGTGGTCCCAGTCAGTTCAGTCCTGTGGCAAGCTTCCTAGATGTTCCTGGAGAAGAGGAGAGGGTAGCTACGGCAGTCCCAAGCACCTCAGGCCCTCTGCCACTGATCCATGTAATGTTCCCAGTCCCAAACAGCCTGGGCCATGCTGCTGGTCTCCACGAAGTTCCCAGTCCCAAATAGACCAGGCCAAGATGCCAGTCTCTGTGAAGTTCCCAGTCCCAAACAGAACAGGCCGAGCTGCAGGTCTCCAGGAGGTTCCCTGTGGGTGAAGGGCTGGCCTACCAGTTCCAAACAGTCAGGCTGAGATGCGGGTCTCTGTGAAGTTCCCAGTCCCTCTTTATAACATTTTTAAACTATCTGAACTATATTTGTTTACTTCTAGTGGTCTATTTCATTCTTTAGGTCAGAGATTACAGAATAATGCTAATAAGCAGCTGATTGCTGAGTGAATTAAAAATTCAATCATGACTTAGTTTATTTAGCATTAGCTCACACACTCCTGCCAAGTAGATTTTTCACATACGGTTACTATAACTAAATGTTTTAAAATTTGCATTCAGGACAACACCATGAATTTTTGTCAGCCAATAAATTTTTTATTACTGTTTTCTGATTGTAATTATTCCTTAGCTATTTTGTATGTATATGTGAATCTCTCTTTTCTATTAGAATTTAAACATGCCAATGGCATGAATTGTCAGTATCTTCATCTTTTGAGTTTTGTCATGTCTGGCATAGATTAGAAACTCTGTTTGTATGTGTACAGTTAAGGAACAATTGGAGTATGTCAGTACATAATAGATGTCCAATTATGATTATTAAATAGATGCGTTAGTTTAATTATAACCTATGGCCCAAAAATAAGGTGAAATATACATTTATTTTTATTTTTGTCCTCTATACACTTTTCTTTGTTTCTTCATCGAGTAAAAGATTTAAAATTGATGCTTTCCTAACCCTATCCTATTTTCTTTTGTCTGTCTGTGTTGTTATGGTTGTTAGTCTCAGTTCTGAGCAGTACTTCTTCATATCTTTGTTTTATGCATATTTCTCTATTCTATTACCATATTGGACCCTATTACAAAAGGCTATCATGGTAATGAAACATGGGTTATTGAAAAAAATTCCTAGGGCTTTATTCTTTATATGTGATGTTAGTCACCAGTGAGAACACACTGCTTCCGGTCCCTCCATGCCTACTAGAGGAGAAGGCAGAACTGAAGGTGGGCCAAGCCTGCTGTATGTCTTGGAAAGTCACTTAATTCCATCCTTTCATTACATTTGGAAGCAGAATAATGTTGATGTAAGGACAATAAAGGTATTAGAATTAGAAATGGTGTCTAACAAATGGATCTACTAAAAAGCAAAGTGATGTCTATGAGCTACTATGGGTAATGGTGATATCAAGGAATTCTAATACATATAAGTGCTCACAGCGCATCAGAGATATTAAGCAGAACCTTTGATTTCTCACTACTCTGTACCCACAGTGAGATTTCAGCATGGAAAGTAAAATTCACTAAATTTGCATTAAAAAAAATTAACAAAATCTTCCAATGTAAGACTCAAATTTCAGTTTCAGACATTCAGCCAATACGTGGAAATCAAAGTCATCTTCATGTATCAGTTTGCATCTTGTATAAAATGCACATGTAACTACTTTATACAAAATGAACAACATGAAGCCATGCCTCTGATTTTCCATTTAATAAAGATCCAGTAATTATTGTTTCTCAGTGAGTAGTATTTACACATTTATGTAAAAAAGCAATTGGCAAAAGAGCAAATTAGATACAGCAAAGTACCTGACTAAAATATTAGACTATAAATAAGAAAGATACCTGATTTAAGTAACATTTTAAGAACTCAATTTTGAGAGAAAATGTTTAGTAAGTTGCAGATAGGAGGATTTTAGGTAGAAGAAGAATGTAATCAAAGTGGAGACACTGCAGAGGAAAGCAGAGATGATGTTTTTAAATGAATACGTAAAAGATCACATCAATCGGAATACCTTCTGGTTCTGATTAGAGATAGCCCTTCTCCCAATCAGATAATGCCTTGCACACATTTCAAGGGAGGTCTCATTTTGCAGAAGTCTGAAGACAGGCAGGTTAGAGCTGATGTGACAGTTCCACAATGTCATCAGGGGCCCAGCCTGACTTTGGTTCCCTGGACTTTCCTGGTCTCAGATATCTGCTGGGACCCTGGAGCCATGTCCCTGCCTCAGAAAGAACAAAGCAAAGTATTTAGAGGGAAAAAGTGACTTTGTTCCTAAAGGAAGGACTTAACTGCTTTACAGGAATCTTTTTAGAACCCCAGTCAGGATCCTCTGTGTTTTTCTCTATTGTATTTCATTGACTCATATTGTATGAGACAGGCTGCTGTCTACGCCTACCTGTGAGGGAGCTTCAGAATAGAGCTTTATACTTACGTGTATAATAAGCATGAGGTAAATAGCTTTTTCCCTAAGAAATAAGGAAATCATTATATTGTCGAATAACTATTCTCTTCTATTACATTTCTCTCATGGGGGAAAGTTAAGTATTATAGAACCTTCATCTCTGTCCCCACCTTACCTGGGCTGGGTCTGGCAGCAGCCATGTGAGTGACACAGGGAATTTGGATGCAACCCCTGAAAGATGAAGATGAAGATGAAGATGAAGATGAGCTCAAGGATGTGCCCCAGCACAGCTGCAGCAAGCCTGTGACCGCCTCTCACGGGAAAGATACCAGGTCTTACACCTGTGGTAGGACAGAGTTTTGGAAAGTGCATCTTATAAATGAATCTTTCATTTTTCTGTTTTATTTTCTGGGATAATTTATTGTAATCTGTTTGAAAGTCAGATGGAGTAAAGCCTAATGTTTAGCTTTTGAAGGCAGAATATTTTCTTTTGCTCCATTTGCAATTCTTTTGCATCTGACTCCAATCAGATGCCCAGCCTTTAATGCTGCTGCAGGTGCAACACCGTGCTGGTCTCTGCCTAATGAAAGTACTTAATAATGATTAATGCCAATGGGCATGTACTAGGAGGGAGGAAGAAAATAGCTGGACGCTGTTGTGTACTGACCCAAGATTGATGTGTTTCCCTTGGCTTCTCTCCGCGGTTTGCTTTGGGCTGTTGTAGTGAAATTGTAGGATTCATCTTGAGGATATTGGGCCTTTTCCCGTAGTGCACCAAGTTCTCTTTGTTCAGCCTCTCCACTGAGTGTCTGTAGAGATAACGCTAAGTATGTTTATTTGGGCTCCTTTTAGGGAAACCCTGGATATAATTATTTTCTTTTATATTTCAGTAGTAAAAAAGTATAATTTTTAATATTAAAAAGTCTAAAAGTGGTCTGCCAGTTATGCATTCAGTAAAAGAATGATTAAAGGACTTTAACAAAAACTTACCCAAAATGGAAAGAGAAATTATGGAGATATTAGAGTAAGACTGCTGCCAAAATAACAAGAGAAACTGGCTAAAAACCCAAATGCATCTGTGTGAAGGGATCGGAGCAGGCTGTGGTGACCGCGAGGTCCGAGGACCCGTGACCTCCTGAGGATAGAATCTGTGTGGTGTGAGTGAGATTCTGGGCAGCGCTTTCTCCTCAGGCTGTTTGCTGATTTTTCCTTCTGGGGGCGGGGGTGGGATAAGAGTGAGAAATCCACCAGAGGGTCTGGCTGTATGAAGAAAAGCCGTTAGAACTTTCTGGAGTTTCACAGTGATAGAGAAAAAAATTGAGGAAGGTCAAGACTGCCAAAGCTGCCAGCACTGAAAGGCCATGACTTTAGGGTTGAGACTCAGCAAATTGAGTCAAAGGCACCACCCTAGTTTTCTGTCCGAGGCATTTGCCAGTTCACAAGGACTGAAATATTTAGAGATTTCTGCCAAGAAGAAAATGACTAACAACCTGATGAGAACTTCAGGGAATCTTGTGATATTTGGAAGATAAAAATTGAATTCCAAAATTGAATTTCAACAAGCATGTTTCCTCCATTCTCATGTAAATCTGGAAGAGAGCCGTTGAGTTAGAGACAGACTGATCAGCCCTAGGAAAGAGGGTAGCATACCTGGAGCCGGCTGAGTACCTGTTTGGACTGAGGATCCCTACCTAATTTTTCTGCCTACTAAAGAAGTAGGGTAAATTATTTCAGGAGTATTACTACATTAGGCAGAGCCTTTACACTATTCACAGTTCAATAAGAATATGTCTGAGCCCTTGAAACAAATGACCAGCAACCAATTAGGGCCATTAGGAAATAGAGATAATAGAAACAGACCCACAGGTGATAGAGATATTGGAACTACCAGATATATGTGATTGGTGTTTAAGGAAACAAATAACAAGACATAGAATTTCAACAGATATTATAATTGACATAAGAATGCAATAACTAATGCATTGAAAATTTAAGTGATGAATTTAACAGCAGACTAAGCATACATGGAGAGCATATTATTAGTCAAAAAGAAGAGAAGGTGTATATTTGATATTTAAACACTTAAAACCTTTTCCAAGAAAAATTGAACAGGACAAGGAACAGGACAAAGATGAATGATACCACTACTTTCATTTATCATCATTTTGGTAATTCCACTTGGTCTGTAGAAGCAAGAAAATTATAAAAACACTTCAGGAATATACAGAAAGAAAATAATTGTTATTATTATACTTCTCTGAAACATTTCAGACAAACCATTAACATAAGTGAGTTTACATTATTCCTAGGAAACAAGAATACAGGGGAAATAAATAGTTGTCCTAGAAGAATGGTAGACACAAAAGGGTACATTCTGTGGGGGTCCACGCCCATGAAGTGTGCTCTGCAGTAACAGCAGCTACAGGGGGCTTGAGTGGGAGTCAAAGTGGAACATCTGGGGCTGCTGGTGACATTATATTTCATCATTTGGGTGATATACAGATCATTTTATGAGGTTCACTAAGTCAAACATTTATGACTTGCACATTTCTCCATGTATGCATTAGAATGTATGTACACTAAGGTTAGCATACTTCAAATATGAGAGATGTACAGAAAATTTTAAAGACTGTAAAGAAGTTATAATTAAAGTTATGATTAACATATTTTTTCCTGTTAATAGTGAGGAGTGTCCATATGAATTCAGAATGGATAGTTTTAGTTTTAAAATCTTGTTAGCTTTTGAACATCTGCTCATTTTTGCTCATGGGTTTTTAATATTTATTTCAGTTCAAATGTAAAAACACATCTGCTTCTCTGATTCATATTTTTATGGTAAAGGCTAAAATGAGACAGATGTTATAAACTGAGAAATCATGGAAAATATAGAGTATCTATATCATCTATGAAGAGAGAGTGTATAATAAAGTAATGATATCAGCAACTTACATTGTGCTTGTTTATAGAGAAATTACATTCAGTGTTGTTTCATTTGTTTATTTCTGTCTTTCTTGTGTCAAATCAACACAAGTAGCTTGGGTCCCCCCGAACATGATTGAAGAAATTAAAGAGTGAATGGTTTCATTACCTTCAGAATTAGAAAGATACTTCAAAAATATTTTTGAGGTTATACCCTTTGGTAATTCACGTCTGTTTAGACATTATCATTGCCAGTCAAATGAGGTAATGTCTGACCCTCCACACCTCTCTGCCATAACTTTACATCTTTCGATTGTATTGCCCTTAGTATCTATCTCCATTCTGATTCTACTGATCAACCTTTCTGTTTCCCACCTTGTGTTTTGATTTATGTTTTAATCCATATTTCAGTTATTTATGTTGAAGTCCAATTTTTTTCCAGCTTAAAGTTTACTAAGCTTAAAGCCAGGTATGATTTGCTGCTCACACCTACTTAGACTAAGTTCAGAACACAGTCAAGGTGTAATTTTTCCAAAACTCTGTTAGGGCCAGGACTCAGAGCTCTCTTCCCCAGTTACAAGGATCACATCTTAATCATTTTGTTTTGTAAAGGGTGGGATGATTGGTCTGCTATGCTTAATGAAGTGTCAGATGCCTGAGGGGGGGTGACTAAGACCAAGTGTGAGAGCAAGAGAAAGAGCAAGTTGCTGGTTTTGGAAGACTATGTGTGCAATATTGCAGGACTCAACATTCTCATCAGATCCTCAAAGTTGTTTTCAGACTAGATAATTTTTTTGTCCTTTAAGAAGAAATATTGTCAGTTTTTACAGAGCTAACTGATGTGCAAATGTGTTAATAAGTAACGATTTTTTAAATCTGATACTAGATATTTTGGTGTCTCCATTCAATAATTCCGTTGTGCATTCCCTTGATTGAGAATACTTTTTGTATCATGACACTTACTTCATTTTGCAATCGAAGAAATGGAGAAATAAAACCAAGTCTCTTGGTGTAGGAATTTGGGTGTATATTTATGGCACTTCCAGACTAGATGGTGGTGCCGAGAAATCACTGGATCTTGGAATCCTGTTAAGGCTGGTTGCTTGTGACGTACACACTGGTCTGGGAGTGGGAGGGAAAGTCTGAGTTTTGCACACAAGTTACTAGGTGTGACCTCACAGAAGAAAAATATACAAAAGTGCAGGCAAACCTTTGGGCAAAGCAGCGGTTCCAGGTCTGGGAGGGGAAAGAAAGAGTCAGAGGTGTCCCCAGGAGCAGCCATGTTTCACTTACAGCAAGAAGGAAAGCAGTGTTCAGAGCAGAAGAGCACTTGGATGAAGTTGAACTGGTATTGGCAGAGTAAACTTTACGTGGAAGAGTGCAGGGAAGGAGGGGACAGGCGGCACGGGACAGAGGAGCCACGCATTTCCCACACACGGCTCATGTGATCTGGTGCTCGGATTTCTGAAGACCACTGAGATGTAAATGATCCGAGGAATGATGAATTGGCTCAAAGCACAGAATCTCGTGGAGGCTGGGCTCTTGACCAATGGGTGAAAATAGTTCATCCAAATGTTTTGTCCTTGAAATCTCCAGGCACTGTAGGGTAAGGAAAGCTTGAGGGTATAGCATAGGTCTTTACTTACTCTTATCTATTTATGTGAGAGCAGTGAGCATATTGCAAAAGACAGTTGCCAGACATGCATATGTAAGTGTAGTTACAAATGAGGTGGCAGGAAAGATGAATTTAGTGAAATGAATGCACTAATAATTTATCCTACAAAATGCAAATTCAGTCAGCAAAATAGTTTAAATTTTTTGTACAGTAGTATGGCTGGTAGCAAAAGTATCCATCACTGTTAAGAAATAATGCCATAGTTTAGTGTTAAATTCAACCATAATTTGAATCATGTATAAGTCTACTGAGTGGTCTCAATTAGAATGAATCATTCCCAAAATGTACCTCATTACAATATTTGTTATGATATTAGATAAAATTTGATTGCATTATTTACTCATATATGTAGAAATGGGTGTGCATAAAAGATTAGAAGGAAATTGGCTGACACAGTAACAATATTTGTCCGTGAAGCCAAATTTAATGGTAGAAATTCTCTGCCACATACTGATTTTTTTTTCACTTACTGTTATCTTGTATGGCTTAAAAACTGTTTATGTATTAGTTTGCTAATAATAACCTGACAATCAGTTAAATCATAGTTTAAACGTAAAAGACATACAAATGCTAATGACCTGCCTAAGCATTGAATATGTAACGAAAATAGAATCTCTCTCTCTCCCTCACTCTCTCTGTTTCCCTCCCTCCCTCCTTCCCTTCTCTCTCTCAATGTCTTTGTTACCATGAGGTTCATTTTAGATCAACATTTCTTACACTAGAGAGCTACTGAGTTTCTATCTTAAATATCACAGCGATATCTAATATCACAGCTTTAATCTGAATCTGTGGTGGTGAGTGCACTTTAGCTTCACAGAGGAGGTGAAAGTGACCAGCCTCAGGGGATGAAAAGCAGACTTGGAGAGATAATTTCCAAAGGATCATGCCTGGAAGTGAGCATATACCAGTGCAGACATCACCATGCGTGGACCTCCGGGAGAAGGAAATAAACAAAAGATACATACAAGTCAACCTCAGATCAGCTCAGTCACTGATTGGCTTAATGAAGCATACCTGTCTTTATCCATCCTTCTCCTGGCTTTGCACTGAAGCACTACTAACCTTTTGGGTTTGAGAATTATTTGCCTTGGGAATTTTCCTACACACTGCAGGATGATTGGCATCCCTGGAATCCACCCAACAGAGGCAGCAGCATCTCTCTCCCTGATGGCTGCTGTGCCTAGCAATGTCTTCGATTTATTGCTAGGTGTCCCCAAGGAAGAAGTAGTCTGGGATTGAGAAACAACTCTCTGTGTCCTTCTAAGAGGTAAATCATTTTAGGGGAAAAGAATATCATCCATATGCTCTGTAGGTCTTTCAAAGGCAAGTTCTGATAATTCAAAGAAATGAGAAATTGGAGAAAGGAAACCAGTATGAAAACAGATGCATAAATGACTCAGTTATTGGTGTTTAACAGATGTTTAACTATAACAAAAGTAGCTAAGAAGAAAGATTTTGAGGTGGGTAATTCAAGAATATCCAGTCTAACCCCTAGAGAGTGAAAAGAACGTTGTTTTTTGCTGACTTTCGTGTATGGTAGTTTATTTCCTTGCATGTACATTGGTTGGTCTTTGATTGTGAGCTTATAGTTTGTTACAAATATTAAAACGTCTTGGAGCTTAGTTTCAGGACACTTTCCTTCAGTAAAGATTTTTGTTAGTTTTTGTTATGGTTGATGCATTGTGTCAACTTGAGAAGTTTAGAAGTTTAACTGAGAGACAGCAGGCAGCCAGGGCTCTTAGTTTGTAAATATCCTCAACCTGTGCAAGGAAGGCAAGGAGATTTTGTGAGTGCTACACCAGCCCTGAAGGGGTGAGGGAATGGACAGTGTACAAAGTAAAGAAGGAAAAGAAGCTTGTTTTTCTCCTTTTGGTCTGCCTGCCCCTTTTTGCTCTGGCTGCTGCCTTGAAGTGTGGCCTCTTAGTCATGCCACACTGCTTTGGAGCCAGTTGATTATGGACTGAAACCTCCAAAAACTGTAAGCTAAATAAACCTTTTCTTCCCTAATTTTGGGCATCAGGTATTTTGTCTCAGCAACAAGAGAAAACTAAGACAGTTTTTGAAAGGAAAACTACTGATCATTGTGAGTCTCCAGCTTACTTGAGTAGTCTTGGGTTTATCTTTTCCAGATTTATTATTTCAAGTGTCAATATAGGATTTTATCTAGAGAGCCCTTTTCACATGAATTTATGTTTCTGTATTGACTAGGGCTCTGTAGAGGATCAATAGCATGTATCATATCATCTATACTTCCTGACCTCAACAGGTAGAGAAGTGGATATGCCAGTTAATCTCATAGTTCTGCTTTAGGCCAATAGAAGTCTTCCTTGCCCAATTGATGTTTTGTATTGCTATAGATTCTGTAATTCCGAGAGGGGAAAATAACTGTTTGAGGTCAAAGTTGGTAACAAGTCTATGGTGTATTGCTCTTGTTTCAGCTTATAGTTTTTTTCAAAAATGTCACGGCTGGGGATTTAGCTCAGCAGTTTAAATGCCTGCCTGGCAAGCATTAGGTCATAAGTTCAATCCCTGGTACCAAAAAAACAAAAAACAAAAAATGTCATGTCTTTCCACAAGCCCAGCAATAAAACTATTTTAGATACAATATATTACTTTGTCTTCCTTTTTCTGAAAGGTAAAACTCATACATTGCACACTTCTTTATAGTATACATATTTTTAATGCTATCTCTCAAAATGACACTTAGTAACATCTCACATTTAAAATCACATTTTCACACCAAAAATAAATACAATTACAATTTAGAGTGGGAGATATATAAAAAAAACTTTTTGGAATAGAATACATTTAGACTATTTATTTACTACTCTCCACAAAGCAGTTGTCTTTTTCTAACAGAAGAAAAAAATATGAATCTCAAAATTAGGATTCCAAGTAATTAATGCTATGACTCATGAGGTAACAAATCTCAGGCAAGCAATAGATCGTATCGATTCTCAGACAATAAGATGCATTTACGCCAAAGATGATTCAAGACAAAAGTAATCCGTGTCTCTCCAACACTGCTTTTCCTGTGATATAGAGCTTCCATTGTTTAATGCATCTAATCATTTAGCCTTTCTTTATTCTCTTTTATTACCTCACTACCTTTATTTCATTGCTGCTTGACTTTTGCAGTAGTGATGTTAACTGTTACTGTTTGGGCAGATTGAAGTCTATTACTTTGATAACCATGAGGTGAAGCAACAATCCGTTCACTGCATAGCCACTATCTTTGTTCCTTCAAAGAAGACATTGCTTTGCAAACAGTGGCATGGACATTTCTGACAATTAGCATCTGTGTGTGCCTTTTGGTGTTGTTTTTATCCATCCGTATTAATTCCTTTGGTTTTATCAAAGATTTTAATGAAACATACAGCAGTGTTAGTTCATTATACAGTGGGCCCAAACTGAGCTCAAGTTCTAGTTCAAGCAAATGACCATCTATCACATACTTTCCATAGTTAGAGAGATGCGAGGGCCTTTGAGGAAGAAACTGCATTTCAAGAGCCTTTGAGATTTTCTCATTGTTATAGAGATGAATTCCATGCCTGTGGGTGTTGTCTTCCAACAGTCTTGTGTTTCCGTAAAGTGGAAGCACGTACCTCTCTTCCTGTCCATCTCGACCACTGTTTGTTTAATATTCTTATTAAAACGCCATGTTTCCCTCTTACCTGGTAAAGACTGAGGAAAGTTGAGCACCCTTGCTTACTGGGTCATCGCTGAGTATTTCTTGCTAAGTTTTTCATGGAAATCTGTCTGGCTTCTCTTATCAGTTCCATTCAAATATCTTGGGATGGTCAAGGATTTTTTTCTTCTATGTCTTCCCACAGTTTCTGAGCTGTTTCTGTGATGTTTAAACTACTTTCCTTTGCATTTCCAGATTATGTTTGTTAGGATGTGAGAGTATCTGTATCTCCATAGGTCTGGGATCATTCATGATCCCGGTAGATTCCATTGTGTGAAACTGTGTTTCTGTACTTAACTACCAGTCAGAGGCAGGAAATATTTATTTCAGTTTCTCTTGAAAATGAATTGATTTATGGGGAACTACTACATTTGACCGTTTGTGATAAAAATGAGCATGTCAGCATCTAAATACAAGTTAAGCAAAGCACTATGATGTTTATATTTTCATTATAGAGTAATAGATTTTAAGAAAAAAATTTCAAATAATACCATGATAGCAGCCATCAGAATCTAGAAAATTATGCAATGTGACCAAATCCATCTGGGACTATTTGACCAGAAAACTTAACAGGTATGTACAGTTGTCCATTTTCAGTGGTTGCCTCTGAGACTGTTTAGAGCTCACATAATCAGTCTCGTTGTATAGCATACAGAAAAAAATCTTTGAGCAATAAAAATAATGTCCAGGCCAGATTTAAAAAGAAAAGCCTATAATAACCAAAACGGGGCTCTGACTGCCGTTCCAGCTTTTGGCCCACCTCAACTGCTTGTATCATTTTAGTTTCCATCTAAAGTCTTAAAATAAAGTTTACTATATCTTGAAACTTCAACATGATTGCAATTCTGGCATTTTGAGCTGCATAAATCCTAATGTTTGAGTATGTTTGACAGCATTATTGACAAAAGGGATTAAATCTTGAATATGATGTTAAGGAATGTTCTCCAAACTTGGTTATAAAATATGTAGATGAGTGTGTCTATGCGTAACTATTGATAAGATCTAATTTTTAAAATACCATTTAGCTTAAAAATAAATTATGTATGGAGTTTTACTTGTATATTTTTAAATCATAATTTTTATCTTGAAATAATTTCAAACTTCAAAAGAAGATTTAATAATAGTACAGAGAGATTTTTTATTTTTTGAAGATAAATTACTCACAGATATTTGACTAGCCCATAATTTATATATGCAGTACGCAGAGACATAGAGTTACATTTTCATGTGTGGGTACCCTCTGTGTATATAATGTTATTTGTAATGTTTTATGATTTTCTGAAATAAGTATTGGTAGAATCAGAAACAAATAGTAATTAAAATAAATTATCAGTAGAAAAATGTTGCATTATAAATGAATTTTCTTAATTTTAGAAGATAAAACAAGTTCTTATATATGGAAATTTTATCCTGCATATTTTTACAGATTTCTATGATGATTTTGTAAAATTTATTTTCTGATTTCTCCTGATTTGGGGCTAAAGTCTATACTCGTTTCAAATCAATTTAACACACCTGAAATGAATATTAAGGATATAATATGTTCCCTTAAAGTTTTGATTCTTTTCCAATGTCAAAAAAAAAGTTTAAAAAGTGGCTAAAGCCCAAATCCATTCCACTCCTCTTTTGCCCAGATCAACTCATCTTGAAGAAACACTTTCTATAGAAACATACATCTTATTATATAAACCATTCTGTCTTCTTTTATTAGTAAATAGGATTTGTTGCCTGTATCTTGTAGAATGTCTCTCATAGAGTACTTTTGATGGAATAGTCCAGTCAGGTGTGATTATTTAATACCTGAAATGAAATCATTAAGGTGATACTGAAGATACTTCAGCGTTTGTAGGACTTAGATGTGCAGAAATACAAAGCCTTGTTTCTACAACTGCACACTTCCCCAGACCTTATCAGTGGGCTGTACTAGCTAAGAAAAAGGAGATACCTCTTCCCAATGAAGTTGGCCATTTCCTGGTGGGCTAGCTTGGCTTAAGTACTTAAACTCTACATTGCTAACCTTTGTCTTTCACTGACTTTGAAATCTTGGACTTGGGTTATATTTGTGCAAGACTATGATACATTTGCCTCATTTATAGACATTTTTGTTAGAAAAATGAATCTCAAACAACATTGGTCTTAGCAACTACAGTAAGGCTGAAATAATGAGATAATCTAATTTGGAGAACTAAATGACCTGCTCTGTGATGTTTTGCTTGCGGCTTTGGAAAATCATCAGAAAAGAGGCAGACCTGGGGACCCCTGCCAAGATTTTAGTTTCAGACACTATAGGGTAAACACAAAAATGTGTATGTTAGTATAGCATTGGCTTAACATCCAATGTTTTCGTATGGTCTATGATCACTTTCATTGCAAACAGCAGAATTGACAGTGTTTGTACTCCACGATCACCAGCAACTTTTCCTCCTCTGACCACTGATGCAGTGTGGCTTGGATTGTAAGAAGTTGCCCCGCCTCTTTCAGAATGGGAGGTCAAAGTACCTCTTGGCTTGCAAATGTCTGAAGCAAGACTACTTTATTCTCCCTCAAAAAAATATTTCTACATAAATGAAATGGTACAGAATATTATAGTTCTCTTGTGTTTAATTCTTTCTCATAGAATTTTCAAGGGAACTTGGAATGCATTTGGCAGGCGCTTTTTCTAGAGCAATCAGGTTGCTATGGTAAACCTATTATTTTCGGCAAGGCAGGACTGTGTTAGTAAAGTGCTAATCTCCTTTCTGTTTTATGTGAGCCTCTAATTACTCCCCAACTATGGAGTGTGTACTGCAAGAGTGGTTTTTGCCATTTTAAGAAGTGAAAATGGGAAAAGTAAGGTCAGAGAGCACGTTCCTGCTGCTACCACCAGGGAGGTACATTGATGATCCCAAGCTATAAGCAATCGCATTCCGGATCAGGAAATGCACTGTTTTGTTTTCATAGAGAAAAGAAATGAGAAACAAAGTGAACAAATTCTATCCAAGTAATTCAAATCTCTCAGTATATATTTTGTTACAAAAAAGATAGTATCTATTTGGTGAGCACTTACGATGTGCTGTGTACTTTGTTTTATGTGTACTTAGGTTTTATGATAATCCTATATTATCGGTATTGCTATTTCCTTTATTCAGTGATGATGAATGAGATTTGACTTATTCTTCTAAAGAATCACATTTACTTAATATTATGATCTTAAGGGGCACCCATTTGCCTACAGATGACTCAAATTTATTTTCTTTATGGTCAAATATCACTCCATTTTGTATAAATACTGTACTTCTTTTTTATTTTAAAAAGCAAAATGGAAAAAAGGATAGATACTACACAGAATTTTAAAAAATAGTAGGAAATTAACACTACTTAATATATTGCATATTGTTATTTTAGAAGTTGTTGTTCAGGTTACAAGATCTAGTCATAAAAAATGATCAGTCAGACAATGACAGCACAAACTTTTCTTTTTGATGAACTAATAGATATTAGTAGTATAGTTATGCATCATATTAAAATGATATATGCACACTAATGTTTAGAGTAGCATAATTCATAAAAGCGAAATTTTAAATGTGACCTGAAGGATTTGGCTTTCACGAATTGTGCTGCTCTAAACATGAGTGTGCATGGATTCCTGTAATATGACGTCTTTAACTCTTTGGGAATGGAAATAGTTGGGCCGGGTGGAATTATTAACTTTAGCCTTTTGATAAATCACCATAGTGACTTCTGTAGTGGTTGACCGTAATGTTAAATGAAATAAATCATACACACAAGCTTACATATTGCCTGATTTCCCTTATATGTGAAACCCGAAATATAAATAAAGAACAAAATAAAAGATAAATAATTTAAGTAGGGAGATAGATGTTTCCCTTTAGGAAGGGCATCAAAAGATGGAGGGAATTGGAGGAAGGGAAGGAAAAGAGTATGAAAAACAGAATTAAGGTGTGTGATGTACATATACTAACTCCCCACAAGGGATATAGACATTCTGCACTGCAAACATGTACTGATGAAAAAATTAAAAGAAAAATAAGAGAAAGACAAAAATGAATCATATTTACAGGTGGGTGAATCAAGAATAAAGTCCAGAGTGCCACATATATTATTTCCTTTCCTAACATGATCCCAGTCACTATCAGACTTGACTCTATCACAGACAGTTCCTCTAGGTCTGTGGTCTGCATGTACTCACATATTGTACCATTACCCTTGCTGCTGCTGACAACAGTGCTTGCATATCCTTCTTAATACTGCATCTGCAGAACCTGGCACAATGCTTAACCCATATTCATATTCCAGATGTGTCTGTTGAGTGAATGAAAGAACAGTGATCAAATTAATGCCATTATTTGAGAAGGAATTGACGAGTCTTGCTCAGTGTATTCCTGGGTAAGAATACACACATATTCTCTGTGTGGTGCAGTAGGAGGTAGATTAATCTTCCCCCCTTGAAGTTCTCAGTGTAAGCAAGTGGGTAAGAAAGGTATGTGCGTGTTTACGTGTGTGCGTGTGTGTGTGCGCATGTGTGATACTTGCTTCAGTAGCAAGGGTGAGAATAGAGAATCAAAAAATGGATTATGAGGGAAAGAAACGAGGAAGACAAAGCAACAAAATATGTCGCCTTCATATTTTCACGTAATCTTGTACCAGTTTTAAAAAATTAACTTCTCCCAGAGATTAACAGCTCTCTGCAAGGCACTGCTTCTAGGTATCTCTCCATTATCATGAGGAGTCACTTAAGCATTTCTATTAAAAAGGTGGGCAGTAGTTATATAAATGACTGAGGAGCAGGAAATGGCATGTCCACCTCTTCTGTCACTGCTTGACCTTGGGAGGTGACCGGCGTCTCCTTCCTTCACACTGTGATCTTGAGAAAATCCTCGTATCTTCACCTTTCAGAGCTTCAGTTTCCTTGTCTCTAATTGCAGCATTGGTTGGATTTGATTGTTTTCCATGACTTTTCTAACAATTTCCAAGCTTTTCAAATAATTAAATAATTTTTATCTTAATCCCACTCTAAAAATAAGTATGAAAAACAAAATATTAATGCAGTTTCTATCTTTATGTTCATTAAAATACAAATGTATAAAGATTTCTATTTCTATTTTTTGCCTTATAATTTGGCTGTCCTGAGCTACCCAGTAAATAAAATGAAACTTCTACTTCTGCCTTTGAGTAATAAGATAATTATTTTAAATGATTATTTTGTTTGTGTATGTTTTGCAGTATCTTGTGTATAAAAATTTTTTAAAACTGAAACAAGGTTTCTCCCAGGCTATATCAAATAAAATTTTAATAACATATTTTAGAAATTTTTGTATATAAATGAACATTATAACATCACAAAAACATAATTATTTCATTTTCAGTTTATTTCCATGGCATTTGCTAAAAGATATTAATATGTTGACAGTGATCAATGTGTTTTCTTCTATCAGATGGTAAAATTTTATCAAAGTTTTCCTTTGTGTTTCTGGTTTGTTGTCATTTCAAATAGTCTTTATCTCCCAAGGATTATGAAAACTCTAATCTCTATCCTTGTCTAGTATATCATGATTTAAACTTTCACATTGAAGTGTTGAATCCACTGGAAATTTATTTCATTGTATAGAGTGAAGGGACTGATTATTTTTTAAATATGCCTCACCAGTTATATAAAAGATAAATCCATCATGCCCAATAAGATATAGAACATATTTATTTACAGCATTATGAAATCCAAATTATAAATCAATCAAATGCTTAAGTGTAGAAAAGAAACACTACTCATATCCCATGAACTCTCTTTGGTTTCTTAATCATCGTGCTTTTTCCCCTGACAAGATAACCATTAATCCCACTCATGGAAATCCCATCTAAACCTTCATTGAAATTTTCATCCCTAAGTTTATACTTTCACATACTATGGTGTTAGACTGGCCTATTTTAGCATTACACCATCAAATAATAAGCAGATGTTTTCTTATACTTTTGTGTTATGTCAAGGTTCATAGGTGCATGTATTTGTTATTCTTTCCTTTCAATTGCTATACAGTGTTCTATCTAATAGTACCACTTACGTGTAAGTAGTTTATAATCGATGAGCATTGGGACATTTCTCCTCTGAGACAAAGATAGTGCTATTAAGATTGTTCTGGAATATTTCCTGGTGCAGATGTGTCCATTTTTTCTAGGGACTATAGCTAATAATTGGATGGATTGTTGGTTCTTAGATTATGCATATCAATTTTACTAGATAAGGTCAGACACTCCCCTAATATTCAACCTATGCATATTTCCTCTTTATCAGACATGCCTTGTTTCTAAATTATTACCAGTGCTTATTATGTTCAGTTTTTAAATGTTTATGTGATTGGTTTGGGGTATGATTGATTGCGTTTTAGTTTGCATTTTTCCTATGAATAAGAGGAGTGTTTTCTCAGATGTTCACTCATCAGACCAATTTCCCATTTGCAGAAGTGCCCATTCAGACCTCTTGTCCACGTATTTAATGATTGTGTTTGTTGTTGTTGCTACTGTTGCCAGAGTCCTTTATGCAGTTTGGATATGAAGCTGTGGTCAGATAGACGTGTTGGTATATTGTGTGTATCACCTTTTAACTCTATGTTAATGAACATAAAGATCCTGATTATAATTCAGTTTGTTAGTCTTTTTCATATTTATTTGCCCAAACACCATTAATTTGAATCAGACATTTTCTTCATATGCAATAACAAAGTATATCTTTTTTTTAAAATAATAGATCTTCTTTTATGGCCCTCAGTATAACTTTATAGTGTAACACGATGTAAATTCATTCATTTTATGTTCCCAGTATTCTTCTGCAAGAAGCAGTTTTCCATTGTATTAGATTAGGTTACATAAAAAGGTAGTCATTTCTGTATATTAAGTTTTTACTAGGTACCTTGCTGAAATGTCTTATTTCTTTAAATGCATTTGCAATTTTTTATCTTGCACATAAAAGCAGACCATCTACTAATAATAATTTTTATCTAATTTTCATTAGATACCAATAGTATTATAAGTGTCTTTCTCTCATCTCTGATTTAGATTACTTCCTGTTAGCCAGGATGTGGGACATTGTTCTAATGAATTATTATATATACCTATTTGAATTATTATTTGTGCAAACATATGACTTTAGACAAATTATATATTTGAGAATCTTCATAATTTAAGATAGTGACTGAGTCCTTAGGATAGAAAGGGTTTGGTACTTCCAAGATTTGGTATTTGTGCAAGTATGAGAAGCCAGCTAAGTGCTTAGCAAAGAAACAGTACGTATGGTAGCTAACACATTCTCTGGAGGAATGTTTTACAAAAAGGATAAACTCTTGAAAATTTTTAAGAGACTGTATAAGATGGTACAGGGAATTGATCATCAGGTTTTCCTCACTGAAAACTTTGCAAAGTAATGGTGTCTCAAAACAGTTACAACAGATTGACAGATTAATGGATTTATGAGAACAACTCATTTTGAGGTGTTTGCTGCAAAATGCACTTTGCACCTGTACTTCTGTCACCAAAGTTTCTTTCTCTCTTTCTGTCTACGTCTCTCTCTCTCCTCTGTCATCTGGGCTTTGCATGATCCCTAAATTACTCCTCCTACAAACCTCTACCACCAGGCTGTCTCAGACTAGAATGAGGCAGTTCTGTCCAAGCCTTCTTTTCCTCTTCCTCCTCCTTCTCCTCTTTCTTCTCTTAACTGCCTTTGCAATTTAACCTATCTTACATGCCACTCATTTAAAGAAAAAATTATGACTTTATATTTTCAAAGACAAAGTCAAGATGGCATTTGAAGGCAGTGCATTGAAAGGGAGAGGGAGTCCTGATACACAGGTGAGGTGAGGAACCAGAGGAACACATATGCAAATTCTAATAAATTCAGAGTAGAATTTTATTGCCAGGATATTTTGACATGTAAAATAGTTATATATGTAATGCTACTTAAGATTATTCACAATCTGATATTTAAATTCTCTATTATTGAATGATTTTTAAGATTTTGGTGTATATATTTAGATGAGAGAAAGAGACAGAGAGGGAGGGAGGAGAGAGAGAGATAAAGAGAAAGAGAGAGATTGGGTTGAAGGTTGAAGTGAGAGAATACCTTGCAAATTTTAGTGGTGTGTAGATTTTACAAAACATTAAAATTTATTAAAAATACTTTGAGCTTTCATATCCTAATTCTAATAATATTAGTTTTACATGAATAGTAATTTTTATAAGAAGTCTATAATATTGCTCAAAACAAGTGTTACTGCATGGTAACATAGTTATTCTCATTCTTATTTGTAGTTAATATTAGTAAAATGAGATAAGCACTGGGAGGAAATTACAAATATGTATCTTTTATATTTAGCAGTACACTCCCATAACTATCTATCACATTCATTAGCCAAGAATTCTTAATAAATATTTGTTTAATTTTCATGTAAAAATAATTTGAAGCCAGTAAGCCATAATTTTTAAAGTTTATTTTAGTTATGGTAGAAAAACATTATAATTCTGATTTGAAAGACAATGTTTGTCTTAAATCTTAAGGATTGTAGGCAATATGCATTTTTATTTCAAAAATTTAAATGAAGTACTATATTCATTTATTAAAAAACTAGCCATTCATAAAACTATATACATTTTGTTAATGTCTCAACCTAGAATTTTTCTGCATTTTGCATAAGTGAACTGTAAAATATGAAATGAGTAAGAACTGTATATCATACATCATTCTTTGCTGTGTATAATAGGCCTTAAAACATAATTTATAGGAATTTGCTATTCTGCATAAAACTATCATTGGACAGACTTTTGGTATGTGGTTAAAGATTAACCATGATGTTAACATTTAATAGGACTAGGCAGATTTAGCATAGAATGAATACCTTATATGTTACTTGATTTACTTTTACTTCCTTGGGTGTCTTTTTTCCCCCAAGATTTTCTTTTGAATTTGTTGTATAAAATAGCACTCATACCAGGGATCAGCAGCATAAGCACCTGCCTGGAAAGTGCAAGGTCATGAGTTTGATCACTGGTACAAAAAAAAAAGTATCTATATCACATCACTCATACCTAGAAAAAAATAGCATTAATACCTAGTTACTCAGGATGTCTAGTTTTTAAATCTTATTCATGAGAATGTTAATTTTGCAGTCACTTGAGAAGCCACAGTTAAATCTCCATAATCTTAAAAACAATCATTTAACAATGAAAATAGGAGATTGCGCTCAACTTCTTATTTAGAAAAGTCAAAAAATGTGTCTGTCAGTGTCTTTCTACTTCATCAACAGGACAGTTTGCTGACTGCAAACAAGAGAGAGAGAGCTGTCTGTGAGTGTAAACCGTGAAGGTCTCACCCTGTGTGACAGTTCCAGACACCGACTTATGTAGCATAAAACCAGGTTTCTGCTAATTGGATGGGCTCAGAGGGAGGGGACAGTTTTGCCAGGTAACCAAACAGGATGTTCAAGAGGACTTCTCAGAGGAGATTAGATGTGAGCTGGTTGCTTAGCACTGGGTAGGAGGAACAGCAGGGGGAGAAACGAGAAACATGGCCCCTGAGCGGGATCTCCATCAGGAGCTCGGGATGACGATCAGATGTGTACTTGACAAACTATACCAGGCTAACTATGCAAACGTTCCTGGAGAAATATGATCTTGTCTTGAATGTCACAGGGCCATGAGGAGGATTTATGTAAGGGAAGTAATCATAAATATGTTTTTGAAAAGTAAATTTTGTCAAATTTCAAAATAAAAGGTGAATTGTTAAGTAAAAGAAGGGAAAAATCAAATATATCATCTGCTTTTTAGATGCAGTGACAGCCTGGATAACGGTGATAATTTGTAAATAAAGGAACTAGGAAGAGGGAATGGTTTTGTCAGTAAAGATGGTAAATTTGATGTATTTAGTTGCTTTAAGTGTGGAAAATCTAAATGACAGTATGCAAGCAACTGGAAGTGCTGTTCTGTTTTGCCACCTTGTTTCTAATCCAAGTCCTGCCAATTAAGCTCACATTTGTATGTTAGTAAACTATTCAGAAATTATTATTGTTTAACACATTCATTCAGTAAATGTTGATTCAGAAACATGAGAACACATAAGAAGTGCAGCTAATTTTGATGTATCTGTGAAAGTCTTAAGAGGGTATACATGTCCTAGATTTGGTGACATTTACTTGGGATCTTGAAGAATAATTAGAAATTTACTGGACAGATATATAAAAGTGTCCAAACAAAAATTGATACCTACTTTTGGTGGTGACAGAAGTTATGATTCAAGACAGAAGAATAATATGCACTAAGGTGTGGTTTGCGAGAGGAATTTATTCTTCTTTACCTCTTTATCTTCAAATAAATTAGCCTTTCCAGATGCTATGTTTTGCCTTTGCATTAGAAGACACTAGAATTGCATGTAGAAAGTTAATACTTGCCACGACATGTCCTTTAAAAGACAAACTTGCAATAGATACATGGCAAAAAAAGAATTGCAAATGGTAATTATTTTTTCTTCATATGGCTGACAAATATTTGAAAAGCATATGTGAACTACAATCCACTAGGAAATTTAATGTTCTGTGGACAGAATATTAACACTTACTCTCTAACTTTATACAAGAAATGTAGGGAAACACCAACAATGAAAATAGTAAAATGTTGCTATCTTGACACTTACGCCAATGTTTAGTTTATCCCTTCTGTCATGGCTCGTGTCGGTGGCCCCCAAGCCTCATGCAACGAAACGATTATTTCGTTGTCTGGTGTTCGGATTGGTGGTGTCAGTGTTACACCTGCCTAGGGGTAGAGCCAGGATATGATGTAAAGGCAGGAAGAAGGCGTGTCACTCTGTCTTACCTGTTGGCATTTGCTGTTTGCAGCAGCCTTGAATGACGCCCCGCCGTGCCACTTTGCCTTGCAGCCAACTGAGTATGGACTGAAACTTCCAAGAACTGTAGGAAATAAACCTTTCCTTCCCTAAGTTTGTCTCAGGTATTTTGTCTCAGCAATGAGTAAAAAGTAAGACACCCTCCAAAGAGTCAAATGAGCTAATAATACATATTCAAGAAAATTGCTCTGTGCCTTAACATGTGAATAGATGAGTCATCAGTGCATCTGACTTGAAATGTAAACACTGATTCTGTTTGTAATTAAGAATGTATTGTACCTTAGGAGCAGTGTGATTGATAACAGTGAGTTTCCCACAGCTACCCCTAAGGAATAGTGAACTACCACACTGCCTAGGTCTTAAAGGTTGTCTCTTTCTCTATGCAGTCAGCATTTTTGGATCCATTCACGCATTCACACAGAATGATGGTTAGAGTGTTTGCACATTGAGAAATCTTGGTTCTAGCACCAGTAGTATCTAGCTAGGTGACCTCAGGTGAATCATTTAGCTCCAGCATGCCTGAATTTCTTCACATTTATAATATTACATAAATAGAGGGAAGAAGTAATGGATTCTCTTGATGTTTTACAAAGAAAGTGAGGAAGGGAGGGAGGGACAGAGTGTGGGAAGGAAAGGAAGGAAGGAAGGAAGGAAGGAAGGAAGGAAGGAAGGAAGGAAGGAAGGAAGAAAAAAGGAAGAGAGACAGAAATAATGTACTTTTTCCAAAATAGATCTAAAGTGTACCATTTAGAGATTTTTGTTAAAAGTTATTTAAATTGGCAAAAGCTTGTATGTATTTATTTCATAAAGTGTATTATTTGAAATATGGGTAATTATGGAACAGCTATGCAAACCTAGTTAACATATGTGTTACTTCACATACTTAATGTTTTATGATAGGACCACTTAAAATCTATTCTCTTAGCAATTTTCAAAGGAGTAGTTAATAATCTTATTAACTACACTTCCTCGGTATGCAATGGATTTCTTGAGCTCAGTCCTCCTAGCTAAGTGAAACACAGCCTGTGGCAAATGTCTCTGAACATTTTACTCTACCTGACTGTAGGTAAGGTGCTGGGCTGTGGGTTAACTGGGGTGAACAGGACGTTGGTGGAAAGATGCAGATTCACAGGGGAAGTAGGGTGAGCAGCTATGCAGTAGCTGGGGGAAGCAGAGGACTGTCACATCCCTGTCCTCACTGGTCCCTGTTAGTTGTGATGGCCTGTCTACACAACCCATCCCTTTGCTTTCACTCTCAGCAATCAGGTCCCTGGTCAAGACTGTTGCTCTGTTCTGTTTGGGCCAACCAGGGGGAAGGCAGAGGTAAGTTCCCTTAGAGGAGCAGTGCCTTCCTCCTGCTGGACTTTAAAATACTGTACCTCCAAGCTGAAAGCTAAAAACACTGTACCTCAAGCTGAATTCTCTGAGGGGAAACCAGAGCCAGCTGATCCAGTACCTCATCCTTCATCAGATTCTCTACGGGACACTGACCCCACCACTTCTGACATGCAGACTGTGAATCACCACTTTAGATTACCTCTAATGACAGCTCTGAAATTGCACGATTCCAAATACTAATTTTGCTTTCCCCCTTCATCTACCCACTGAGTGTTTCTTAACAAGATACAGCAGGAGGACGACGAACAGTATTGTGGGGCAGTGAGAAGCAGGTTAGGACCGCTTCAGTGGGTGTGTGATTGGGTGCTTGGGCCAGTGAAGGCGAGGGGCAGTTGTCTGGGAGACCCAGTTGTCAGGCACCCAACTGGATTTCTGGCAAACCAGGACAGGTCCTCAGACAAAAGGAATTTCCTGTTCTCACGTAGCCTCCTGATGCAGTGTTGCGGGTGCATGCAGATGAGATGCGGCTTCCTGGGGGGTGCCCCAGATTCCAGGTTCCCCCACACTGGATATGAATTTTGATTCGTTTCCTTACTAGCTGTTCCCTATGAGCAGTGACTTCACCTCGGTATGTCTCAGTTTCCTGTGTAGTAAAATGATAGTAATCCTGTTAGTAAGTGTGAGGGCATAAGGAAAACAAAATGATGTAAGGCAGGGAATTACAGCGTTGGATGTGTTGTTACAGCTCAAGAAAAAATAATGAAAACCACCATAATGTTACTGGTGAAGGGACTGCTAACTGTGAACCAAATTCATCCCAATGAAATCTGGAAATTATAGATTTAGATTTTAAGCTGAAAATTACAAGGTTTTTTGGGGGGTAATATGCTTCAAAATGTGTTCCACATTAAAGTGAATTCTACAAACCCTAAAATTACTGCAGATAGTCACTAAATTTGTACCTGTAAATATTGTTTTCATCTGGCAGATCAACCCAAAGAAAAAAGATTTTTAAAAGGACAACATTATGTAAAACTTATGCCAAAATGTATAAACTGCATAATACCATCCAATTAAATTGAATATGAGAGTTTCACAATGGCATCTTTCACAGTGGAGTGAAACAAGGGCAGAGTTAGCGCCTGTGGATGCCTAATGAGCTGGCCACTGTCATGAGCTGGCTGCTGACCTCCGTGGACGGGTTAGAAAAGTATTTGCTGCACTGTTATGGAGCCCAGCCGAGAATTGGTTGGGAGATTCAGTTTAATTCTAGGCTTGTTTTCTGAATGCCTTTCTGCACTTGTGACTTTCCTAACCGGAGTGCTTTCTCTTGACCCTCTCTAGGTAAATGTGAGTGTGGAAAGTGCACCTGCTACCCGCCTGGGGACCACAGGGTCTATGGCAAGACTTGTGAGTGTGACGATCGCCGCTGTGAGGACCTCGACGGTGTGGTGTGTGGAGGTGGGAACTCTTCTCCACCTGCCTACAGTTTCGTTCCTTTGCCTTCTTTACTCTGTTTAGCCCTTTTAAAATTGCTTTTTAAAAAGACCAACAAAAATCAATATACCATTAGACCTAAATGCAGTATACTATTAGGTCTGTTACAACCTTTGTTTCTTCGAAATCTTGATTTAGGCATAGAGAATGTGCATAGCGTGTGTTCAGTAAAGATCATTGAGTCTAAGTACCTAGTGCTGTGATCCTTTATGGGAGTAAAAGGCTTCGCTGCAAGTGAACACTTGACCGTGATTTTATTACTTTGCTCATAAACACTGCTGGAGAAAGCATCACTCACAGGCATGAAAAAGGACCAGTAACACTGTACTTTAAATTTAACTATGAAATCACAACAAACGCACCCACCTTTTCCATGATGGCTCTAGACCAATACAGGAGGTTACCGAAAGTGATCAGAAACCCACACAAAGAATGGGGCAGATGGAGAGCGAGTATCAAAGTGCCAGCAAAAATGAAAGTCCGAGAAGCGGAAGGGTGACCAGAGCATCAGGACATGAAGATCAGCATGATGTGTGTATTATTTCAGTCTTGAAACACTTTATGGTGCCAAGGCGGATGTACGTGAATGGCAGCTCCTCCCAGTTTTCATTATTAGTGAGGTGAATTGGACGTGGACCCACGTTAAGGACTATAATTCTTTCCCCGAGATAATTATGACAGTGCATAGACCATTACATTAATGGGGGAAAAATGTATGACTTACTTATGGAAAACAGTGGAAGCATACATCTCTGGGATCTGACGTCTCAATTATCTATATACCCACTTTCCTACCTGTATTAAAAATTAACTCTCTCTCTCTCTCTCTCTCTCTCTCTCTCTCTCTCTCTCTCTCTAGCTATAAAACACTTCAAATTTGACCAAACATATTTTCTTCTTTTTGTTCCCTGTCAGCCATGGAAGAAAGACCTTTTAAACAGTTGTTGCTGCTGGTGGTTCATTAGCTGGTACCATGGATCCAGCCCTCATGAAAGTTTGCTTCCATTTGCTTTATCTCGCAGATGGAAAATCAAATGGGGTTAGAGGACATAAAGCTATAACTGAAATATAGCTGACCCAGGACTTGAGCTTGGACCTGTGGTTCACAGATACCTCCGTGTGCCTCAGTTTCCCCCAGAGTGACATTAACCTCTTCAAATTATGTCAGTCTTATTTCTGGGTTGGTCTTTGCTACTAGAAATATCTAAGTAGACTGCAGTTTTGTTGTTGTTGTTAAGGACATGATATGTATTCATTTAGTTTTCCCATACCAGTGTCTATAAAGCCAGGCTTGCTTCTTGAGTTTACTGTACGCCTGACTCTGCTCTTACAACTGTTTTCCTTCTCTGTCTAGCATCCAGTGTTTCCCTCCCATAGGCTTCCTTGCCCATTGTTTTTGGTCACTTGGTTGAATGTTGATTGTGGAGAAACCAGTTTCAGATTAAATTGTACATACTTCCCTCCATGAATCTTTCTTTACCTCCAATTTCGGGGAGGAAATGACAATGAGAACAAGTCTCTCTCCCTGTTAGGTGAGATCACATATTCCCCATATTGCCCACCTATACATAATTGCCCATGTCCCTTAGAGAATGGACTTCCATGAAACAAAGTAGGAAAATAACAGTGCATAACAGCAGAACCTCACTCACTGGATTTACAATGAAAGATGGAATTGCTGGAGATGTTAGGTCTCTTGGTAGGGAAATGCTTTAGAAAATCAGATTCTGACACAAGGACCTGGTTGTCATTTATTTGAAAGGAGAAGGAGGTACTGATAGATGAGCTGGAAGGTATGGCGGGGAAGCTAAGACAGCTGATAAAAATCATGCAATCGATGTAGTTACTGCCATGGTAACCCAGAGCTTCATTCCGGTGTAAAACACGATTCTCATATACCAGCTGGATTACTCCTTGGCCTGTTTTTCTTACATTTTAACAGCTGACTCTAAGAAGTCTTATGTTCATTTAATTTTATATTTTAAATTTTATTAAAAACAGGTTATCAGAGATCCCTGAACATTTTGCAAATTTGTTGGAAACAAGCCTTAATAATTTACCTTGAAAATATTTTATGTTAATCTTAAAATTCATCTTGATATGCAAATAATGTCCTTGGAGGATGCAGGGTTGGAATGATACCAGTCTTCCAAACATTGTTTATAATAATAATATTTTATATTATTATATTAATATTTATAATAATATTTTATATTGTTTGTATTGTTTATAATAATAATATTTGCTCCTGTATCACATGAGTCACTAAGATCAACCCACATGGGCCACGGTCAATGCCTTCTGCTGGGCCGCAGGCTCTGCCCAGTGCCTCTGCACACATCTTTGCACATCCAGCTGAGTCCAGTGCTCGGAAAGGGTTCGTTCTTGGAGGAAGACATGCTGGTCACACGTCAGATCATACTTGTCATAGGCATGTACAGCTAGCCATGCTACCTAAAGTTTACCATTCCTCTATAGTACTCCTCAATAGCAACAGCCCTAGATTTGATTGATTCTTGTTATTCGTGCTCTGTTTTAAAAGGTTACGCCAAGCACTGAGTGATCAAACTCTGACTTGTCATTCTTAAGAGAACTAACTAGGTCAGGTTCCTGGCTTTGGTCACCATAATTTCACCAATGGATCAGTAGATAACCTTGTTTGGTTTATGTTTGGGTTTAAAGACATCTGATTGAATATGTTTGATGCATCCACATTGAACTGATGTCTGCCCACACTATCAAGGCAGACCCGGGCAGAGTTCATTTCACACGTGCTTTCTTCCGAAGCTACATTGCAGCCTCTTCCACTCAGGAGCACTGGCCAGAAGATGCAGACAGAGCAACGCGAAAAAAGGAGAAGGATATGAACAAGAGTAGGAGGAGGAGGAGGAAGAGGAGGGAGATGAAGTAGAAGAGGAAGAAGAGAGAAGAGGAAGAGGAGGAAGAAGGAGGAGGAGGAGAAAGGTCATCATATATTCCACAAAAAGACAAAAAGAATACTTGTTCACAGCATTCGAGCTGAAATGAGAAGGCAGAGCCTGGCTCCCTCTGACCTTAGCTGGGCGTATACCTCTCAGACAACTCCACTGTTTTCAGCTCTGTGGGTACTGACAGCAGGGTTGCAGATGAATTTTAACACATAGGAGAGTTGGCAAACACAACATTGTGATGAATGAAACTCAACTCTGTTGCATTTTAAGTATCATTGGAAGGTTTGTATTTAGCTTCAAATTGTGATTTCTTGTATGTGGCTAGTCAAGATGATGTGGTCTTAATTCCTTTTCCTTGATTTTCTGATCATTGCTTTGTATTGGCCTTTGGCTATTATAGCACTGAATTCCTTTTAGGTCTCAACTATTATTTGAATAAAAAGTACAAAGGACTCCATTATACTCCTTTGTGTGTAAATCTCGGGGGAGTTAATTGTTGGTATAGTATTAAAGAAAATGATAGTCGTGAGGGCATTTATTATGATAATATTTATGTATTCGGCTACGAAAAATAGGGTGAAAGGACCTGCAGCGTATTCTACGTTGAAGCCTGAGACTAATTCCGATTCACCTTCTGCTAGATCAAATGGGGCTCGATTTGTTTCTGCTAAGGTTGAGATGAATCATATTAGTGCCAGAGGTCATATGGAGAGAAATAGTCAGGTATGTTTTTGAGTTTCTATTAAATTGACTAATGAAAATGATCCATTTAGAAGTAAAACTGAGAGGAAAATAATTGCTAGGGTAACTTCTTGGGAGATGGTTTGGGCTACTGCTCGGAGGGCCCCAATTAGTGCATAGGTGGAGTTGGATGCTCATCCTAACCACAAAATGGCGTGTATGGTGAGGCTTGATGTTGCTAGAATAAATAACGCTCCTAGGTTTATGTTAATTAAGGGATATGGTATAGGAATTGGGATTCATATTGATAGGGCTAGTGTGAGGGCTAGGGTTGAGACTAAAATGGAAAGAAATACTGAGGAGGTAGATGGGCGAAGGGGTTCTTTAATAAATGGTTTTAGGGCATCTGTGATTGGTTGTAAAATTCCATAAGGGCTTACAATGTTTGGTCCTTTACGTAGTTGTATATAGCCAAGAATATTTTGTTCTGTTAAAGCAAGAAATGCTATGGCTAAGAGGATTGGAATAATTAATAAAAGTTGATTGTAAGCACGAGTGTTAAGGAGAGGAATTGAACCTCTGAGTGTAAAGTCTTAAGTTTTATGCAATGGCCGGGCTCTGCCACCTTAACAAATCCTTTTCTTGGGTTACAGTTGGGATGATAATGAGATTTATATAATATCATCTTTTGATTATCAGGACATGACTGACTTATTGGCCCTACTTCTGTTGTCCTTTCGTACCGGGAGAAGTCAGAAACCGAGCATATGTTGCAGCCAACCTGTACCAATTTTAGTGCTATGTTTTAGCATAAAACATAGTAAACCAGCTCATAAGGGCATCCCAAGATGCCATGTCTTTCATATAAATTTAGTTAAACGAGTGTGAACTTATAAATGGCAATGTAGTGGGTTAGATAAGGCTACAGGTTAAGTCACAGTCCGTGGGGGTGTACTCCTGTGTGACCTCCATTTGTAACATGATAATAATAATCCCATTTGGTAGGATTATTGTGAGATTCAATGAATTGAAGCACATAAAATACTTATGGTCAGACGTCACATGTAAGTGTCATATCTGTATACTAAATTACTGTTATTAGATGCATGTACAGGCATTTCATTCAGATCTGTGAATAGTCTTGAATTTTGTGCGGCATGGATAATTTCTCCTTTTATGTTCTTTTGGCATGAAGTGATCTTTCTTCCCAGATATAGTACTGAGATACCAAGTCAAACAGCCAATCCCACCCATCTCAGGAGTATTTTTAGTGGTTGTGGCTTAACAACGTCTCTGGGGAAGTTTCCCGTAGATCTGCTCAAGCAGAAAGGAGCATGATTAAGAGGCTCTGGCCATTAGGATTCCTCAAGTCATAACACGTATTTTAAAGTTTCCAGATTTTTCAGTTTATTTAGAAATATCTACTCTCACACAGAAACTTCTCTTCTTATTTAGCATACATACCCAATCAAGTAAATGGGACACGAAAATGACTAAGTGAGAAAATACTCACTGCATGCTTATTCCTTGCAAGGCCCTGCATTTTTTCCTCACCCAAAACATGCAAGCTCTTTGTATTTTTTACCTCTTTGGTGCCTTTGTCTCTGTCTTGCATGCTTGCAGTTCTCTCAGAGTCTTAAACCCGTGGAAGCTTGCTGTCTCCTGCCAGCCTGTATCACACTGCTTGAGGTTACTAATTACTGATAGTTGCTCCAGTCATAGGCAGTTTAAATTCTTGTTCTACATGACCTTGGTTTAGCAGAAGGTTGTAGCTACTTCTCCCTGAAAAGCCCAACGTTGATCCCCTTCTTGAGCCTCGGGCACATTTTCAACCTGCATCTTCTCTCAAATCCTTATACTCACTTCACTTCTTCACTGTGGCTTGTTCATCTTCCAAGGCTTACTGTAGTGTGGCCCTGGCATGACCTTGGTTGTTTTGGCTGCCTTTTTCTTACCCTGCAGTGATCTCACTCTCTTGCACTTTCATCCTTAGGACAACTTATCTCAAAATGGTCCTTGCCATCAACCATTCTTCTTGATGGTACAATTTCTAACTAAATATTTCCATGTGGGAATTCTTTCAAATTATGTATAGTTGAAACTAGTTAATCATTTGTTTCATCGTGCATTCAGTAAGTATGTATCTAAAAGCTACTGTTTCCCAGCAGTGGACATTGGGTGAGAATAAAACCACCTGAGTACCTGACCTCTTAAAACTCATAGCTGAGCTTAAAGAGTGGATATTGACTGAATGCTGAGGAGCAGGATCTGAAATGGAGCACTCCTTCAGTGGGCTGCACGTAGCAAAGGAAACTGACTTCAGCTGGTGGTAAAGGGAAGCCTCTCCAGCACTGTCCTATCTGGATAACAATCACATAAAGACAATGTGCTTTACTCCTGTGAACTCACTTGTATATCACAAACAGCCTGCCACTCGTAGTGGGAACAGGATGGGTGCTTAGGTGAGAACAGTGTGACTCAGACATCAGAGAACAGTGTGTACAGAAGGGACAGGGAAAGAGGAGAGGGTGGCGTGGTTGGGTTTGAGGAACTTATGAGGACTGGAGAGAAATCTCATGTAACTGAGGATTAGAAAACTGAGGCGAGAAGAGTATAAATTATGTGAGTCCCTGGGAGCTTTACTCAAAGGACATTAGGCAATAGAGAAGGAGTTGAACAAAGCTGTATCATGTCATAGTGTTTTTTGATGTACTTCCGGCTGGCCAGTGAAATATGGATTGTTGGAAGGAGTGTATATTGGGAGAAGCAAATATGGATGTCAAGATACAAGCTCTGATAAGAGATGTGGGTGCTCTGTCTGTATGCAGGGAAGTAGAAATGGAGAAGCCAGGAACCTGGACAGCACCCTGACAGAACCCCCACTCCGCTGCAAGAGACTCCAGCCCTCTGATAAATGCCTAATTTGGATACCAGACAAATGGAAGAAGATGGAGCATTCCACTGTTACCAGGCAACCTTGCTCATGATAGCATTGACCTAGGACTGTTAAATTTCAGCCATATCAGAAGGGAATCATCAATGAACCACAAATTTCTGATGGGAGTGCCATGCCTTTTACTTCCATATGCCCCCATTAACCTGCCAGAAGGCATGCCCCTTGTTGGGGGTCTCTGAAAGCTGTGTTTAAAGAATCATCAGAAGAGGCTTTGCCTCTTAGGGAGTATGAGGCTTATTCTAAGCCAGAGAAGCCTCAGAGTCTGTGTGATGGGATCTTATCTCCCTGCATCTGGGCTGGCATTTGAAGAGAAGATAATCTTCAGACAGTTACTCCCTCCTCCTGAGCTGCTGTGGGGACCCCTGTGGAGGGCAGGCCTGCTGCCAGACACTGCCCTGCTGGGAGCATGTGGCTTCTGTCCAAAGAGCTTCCAGAAAGACTCAGTCCAAGCATCAAACCAGGTGCTTAGTTGAACTGAGATTCCCCACCATCCACAGGTCCCAGATTACAGCAGCACTTATGGTTTTTATGGAAATATTTTATTGAATGATGAGTGGGGGACAGAATAGGATCAAGGGTGAGTATTAAGTTCTTCCTTTGAACAGTTAGATGGGGGGAGGAAACTGTGCTTCCTGCCCTTTATCTTTTTTAACTCGTGCAAGTTTCTGATACATAACGAACGCATTCCGTGTGGGAAGTTGACACATGTACAAGGCATCTTAATCCTCTTTAGTGCCCCTTTTCTTCTACTTCTTCCCTCCTCCCATTCCTAGATTCCCTCCCCATCTGCATAAGTTGAATTTTTTTTTACCAAAGTCTCCATATTTGGAAGAAATGATTTCTTCATGGAGAGTCATTCTTCTTGGATGTATTGTGGCTTTGTTCCTTTGACATTCTATTCCTCATCTTCACCTTTTTTAAAAAAATAAACTCAACATTGTCCCACTCTTCTATCATTATTCCAAATTTTCTCCTTTTTGAAGTCTTTCTGAAATTATTTTACATCTCCTCTATGTGGCAATATTTGCTCTAGGATATAATGTCATAGTGCTGCATTGTAAGTATCAATGTGCCTTTGCTTTTCAAGTTGGCAGAAGTCTCAAGAATATAATAAATCTCTCTCCTTCCCCTCCTTCCAACTATCCCCTCAATTATTATGTCTTCAAGTTTAAATCTCTTAGTATAAAAGTTGATGAACAGGGACTTTCTCTAAATAAATTATAAATTAAATGAGTCACAAATAAGGAAAGGAGAAAGGCAATGATTTTCCAGTTTGATGTCAGATAATTTTTCAAGTTGGAGTTGTATTTAACTTCTACTTTGAACAGCTAATATTTGGATTTTGAGAGTTGGATGTGCAGAACATTTTAGGCCTGTAAAACCTGAGAGAAAGCAGAAAGGAGAAAGATATATATATTTGTTTTATTGAAGAAAGATACTGTTTTCTTGCATTTAGAGCTCTTAACTGCTCTTGAACTCATCCTTAGGAAGAATTTATTATCAAGGTATTTGTTCATTTATTATTTATAATATATCTTATTTTACCTCCACTTATTATACTTTGTTCATCTTTAGGTATCAGGATTTTAAAATTATTTTTATTTCATTTTATTTACTTATGTATTGGAACCGGGAATCAAACTCATGATCTTGTGCTTGCCAGGTAGGCACTGTGCCGCTGAACTATATCCCTGGCCTAAAATTATTTTTGAATTAAGGTTTTCCTTTTAAATTAATGTTTTCCTTTTTTAAAGAAACAAAAACGCTACCCAAATCAATCACCAAAATGATAGCCAATGGCATTTTGTTGTATTTCTAGTTCTGTCTGATGAATAGAACTGTTTCCAAATCAAGGTTTATGAAACTACTTTGAGTATTTTGATAATCTGTCCAGAAAAGCCCACATTCTGTAGTATGTACAGGTGCATTAGTGTGTACATGTGCATGTACTTTTCTGTGTTTTAAGTAGCAATTATATTTTAAACTATGTGATACAGTTCCATGCAGCAAGATGGCTATGAATCTCTTTCAGAAAGGCCAGTACCTGAATTCCAACCTTATTTCCTACTGGTCACAAAATCTCTCACAAGCTATTTGGTTTATCTGCCTTGATAAGCCACCTTATCACCTTTTCGCTTTACAGTGAGAAGGAGACATAAAGAATTAAACGTTACTGGTACTTGCACCAGGTGGACATTTATTGAATGTCCTGAATCTGCAATGGAAAATTAAAAATTAATATGGCCATCTCCATAACAGGAAAGCAAACAGTACATCTGCCTCAGGTATCTTGAAGCATTAGCTACATAGTGTTTAGGTAGGGATTTGTAGCCATACTATCAATATTTTTGCATTTTTGCAATAGAATTGAAGCTAGATTTCTAAAGCAGTTAAAACTTTCTTCATTCCCCACCACTGGCAACCAGTAGTGAGCAAATATTACTGCTAAAAATGTGGACGTTATCCCTCTAATTTGGCTTTGGAGAACAAAACTGAGGATCAAAAATTTGGGTACTTTTCTAAGTTTTCTGCCATGCACTACTTGAAAATATCAGTGGCATTTTACTTGGATAAATGGATTAGAACTATAAAGCAAGGACTGCTGAACTATTTTAACAGACAAGTAAATAAGCAAACAGCTTCCATAAGCCTACCTAATCAGCAGGCACATAAGAACCATAAGCCACCATTGTTTATCCACATTTCTAGCTATAAAACTAAAGATGATTAAACCATTTCTGGTAGGTTGGGATAAATTAGCAATTGTACTTGAAGGTGAATACAACTAATCTCATAATTTTAAGCAGTTCAGTTTTTATTGCACCAAAATTACAGCCTCAAAAAGAGTCATGAAAATGTCTGGCAAAAAAGGAAATGAGAATAGAATAAGACCATTTTTCATTTAATTAACTGGCTTGTGAGTCACATTCAATTATCAGAGACCATATGTGGTCCCTAGATATTTTTAATAATAATTAAATATATTTGACCTGTAGATGCTTGGATTCCTTATCAAATATGTCATTACTGAAAAAAGAAGTGTTTTGTCTAGGTAATAGTTCCTGTGGGTTATTCAGATTCAGTGATATGTGATTCAAGACGCCATAAAGAAAATATATTCACACAGTGACTCATGGGTATTTATTTGTTTTAACCTGATACGAGCTTAATCAGAGACTTCCCTCCTGTACTTCATCGACCCAGGGTGAGAATAAGAAATAGACTCCTCCTGCTTTGCTTCTTTTCTCTATTATCCTGGACCAGCTACCCAGGAGTCCAATTTAAGAAGCCAGAAGGGATAATGAAGAACCACCTCTTAATCACACAATCAGTTCACATTTCTTCAGGGAGTTCTTCAGTTCATAGCTGCAATTTTGAAGGAAATCATGCAGCCTGAGAGGAAGAATTCAGTGACTTCCGGGCACTGCTGGCTTTCTTACATTAAGGAAGATCTCACCACTTACTCAGTCCAAAATTTTCTTAGGTGGACAATATATCAGCCAGGGATTGTCTCAAATTACATTTTAAAGTCACAAAATTCTTCCCCAAATTGGTAAAGCTATGAATTAAGACTGTGTTGGCTGAAGGTGACTGACACATACAATGTCACTCTAGGGATGGATGTAAGGTGACAATCTGACTTCTATTGTCATTCTTCTGGACGGCTCCTACTGTGTACTCATCCTCCAAAGAAGAAATGGAAAGGAAAAGCAGAGGACAAGCTGGCTAAATGTGTTCCATTCTGTTTAGAACACAGCAGCTTCCTGGAAACCCCACCAGATTGTTTCTGGATTCTCCTGTTTGTGTTGTATCCTACAGGTGCTTCTAGGTCAAAAGAAGTCTGGGTGACCAAACAGTATCTCTGTGGGCATATGATTACCTCCTTGAAGACAGAAGGTGATCTTTATAATAAGGAAGGGAGAAGCACATCAGATTAAAATATATGTAATATTTGATCCAGTTAATGGCCATCCACAGGTGAGTTTCCTAATTGAGAACCATCTCTGCAGAGCCTTAAGGAATCCATCAGAGCTCGTGAGTTTCATTGGAAATCATCCTTGTCTGGAGTAGCGCTGATCAATAGAACTATTTTACAAAGATCCTGAGAGCAGTGTGGTCTGCGTCTGCAGCATTTAACTCTGGCTTTGTGGGCCTGTTGAGAGCTTGAAATGTAACTAACGAGACAGACAAGCTGAGTGTTAAATTTTACTTCACGTTAATAAATGTAAGTAGTCACCTGCGGCTGGGAACTACTGGATTACTTAGATGTGACGAGGCAGCTCCACAGCATTCTTAGATGCTTCAATGTGGGTAAGGGAAGAGGCTAAAAAGGAAAGCCTCTGACAGTGGTCCCGAGGTGGAGGTGGGTGCATGGCAGAGGGTAATATCTGCGTCTGGGAGATTACTCCCTTCTATGCATATGTAGGTGGTCAGGCAGCGCAGATGTACAGGTTCCTTCCATCTAAGGTGTGCTATGAAGATGTCATAGCTGATGCTTCTCCCACTGGAGAGAAGCTGCTCTCAATGGATCGAGGAGATGGATAATTCCCCAGTGGTCCTGCCAGCCCTATTCACTCATCCCTAAATGGCAAGGCAGTAGTGTTCAGCAGGGAAAAAGCTGACTGGAACCATTTCTGTGGTCTTATTGTTTAAGACAATTTTGCAATGCCGGATATGAACCCAGGGCCTTCACAGTGAGCTACATCCTCGTACCCACCTGCCTTTTGTGAGACGGGGTCTGGCCAAGTCACTTAGTCACTTGGCTGAATTCAAACTTGTGGGTCCTCTCAGCTCATCCTCCCAGGTGTTAGCATTAGAGGGGTCACCCTGCCTGACTTTCCTTATTGTCTTATTAGACAAAGGAGAATCTTACTGTCCTCCTCCCCTGTTGGATTTTCCTGTTTATTTGGCTTTTCTTCCGGTGTTCTAGTCACACATCTTGGAAATTCTTAAAGACTTGGCAGTCTCTGAGTAGATTCAAACATTTTGAAAGCCTTAAATGCCAACTGCTCTTGTAAACTCCAGCATGTGTCTCTCTAGAGCCTAGCTCCAGCCTCTGAGGACCAGGGTTTTGTTCAAATGCTTACTTGGTCTCACCGTTTAGTTATTTTAAGAGTATTTCAAACTGAAGGTTCAAAGCAGAACCTATTTTCCTTGTTCAGCCATTCTCTTCTGAAGCTTCCATGTTTGATAAACTGTGTCATTTATACAATTTTGGTAACCAAATGACAAGTATTCTATTTCTATAACTTAGCATATCCAACCCAACAGTCTGTCCTTAGGCCTAGTTTCTGCCACCTGACTGGATCTTCACTGAATCCTCTGCATTTTTGCTGCCACCACCCTACTTTGAGCTTCTATCATATTTCCCTTACACAGGATAGAACTGTGAAGGGATAACCTCCACAGTTCTCTAAACTCACATCCTCCCAACACTTAGTAATCCCACTTGGTTGCTAAAATGAATTTGCAAGTTGTTAATCATATCACTTTCCTGTCTTGCTTAATACCCTCTTTCATTTCTCATTCCTCTTAGAATAAATTTAAGTTCTTCACCAGGGATAGGCAGTATGCTCTGTGGCTCATTCCTGAATACCACTCCAGCTTTATTACTTATCCCATGTTCTTGCTCATTTTTCTTCAGAGACATTGGTCTTTGCTGCCTGTGCCACGTCAAGCCCTTCTCTGTGCCAAGGATTTGTCATTAGTTTTGCTAGGCTCTGTGCCTAGACATCGGCTGACTGGTTCTTTCTCATCCCTGGGGTACTGCAGAGCCTTTCCATGATTACCCTTCCTTCGCAGTCTTCTCACTTTTGGATATGGGGGCATTCTTTTGAGGTCTTTTACTCAAGTGTATTTTGCTTGTTCTTACTTGTTCTGTCTTCTTGTGTACCTTCAGGCCCATGAAACAAGGGCAATACCTAGTCTATTCATTACCATATCCTAAACTGCCATGCAGGTATGCAACAGATATTTCTTAAATAGATGACTAAATTATTAAAGTGTGTAATGAAGAGATTATTGAAAGTTTGCTTTCTAAATGTTCAGTAGAGGGAAGTCATATAATGGTAAATCAAGGCATTTAAATATCAATGCATTTTAATGATGTCTGGGCTAGTTGCCAATTTAACTTTGATAAATGAGCTAATAAATGAAAAAACAATCTTCTATTTCCTTGCATATAAATTTTGTATTAAATTACTTGCTCTGTGGAACCAGTGAGAATGACTCTTGAGTCATTCTCAGCAGGTCCTAAATCAAAAGCAGAATCCTTCTTTTGCCCCAGAGATTGAATGATTCCAAGATCGCTGACAATTCTTAGCAGCCCAAGACCAGAAGAGAACATAGACATCTAAAGACTCTGTAGCTCAATGAAGTAGACACCAGAGGCTCTTTTTTTCTTTTCTGTTTTTGTACCCTAGACTCTATCTCCAAAGATGGCCAACTTTTTACTTGTAAAAGAGATTTGCACTTCAAGTGGATTTAAGTTTCAATGAAGAAGTCAAGATATAATCAATTTAAAAGCTATTCATTGAGTAAATTGTCCTTTGGAGGCACTAACTCTTAACTTGACTTTGCTCTATAAAAAGTGAAAATAAAACAGCAACTCAAGAACTCTTCCTTGCCTTTGAGTAACAGTCCATGTGCCAAGTGTCCTATAATTAGTGTGGGACTCTAAACTTGGATTTGTTAAGAGGAACGTGAGAAAGATATTTTCACAAAGGTAATTTCAATCTAATGCAAGTATCTTTCGGGATTCACCGTGGCAAAGGCTGGGTGTTTGGCCACATAAAGATGACAGTGCGGAATCTGCATAAACTCCTGCTCTCAAGGAATGCAGTCAAGTAATGAATTCTGTTGACAGATGACTGCAAATCATAAGGCAGAAGGCAAAACAGTTCCACAGAAAGTGAAAAACAAAACAGTGTAGAGATTCAGTGAAGTAAGGAGCTCTCCTTGTGCATGTTAGAAAACTCCTCATAGCGGGTTAATGGCTTTTGCTAAGCTTGGGAAATTAACTAAGAGCTGAATATGTAGAGTGTGAAGACATTGTTAGTTCCCCAAGGGCTTGAGGGCAGAAAAGAATGAGCTGTGCAGGAAAAAATGAATTGGTCAGTTTGGCTAAAGGGAGAAGAGAAGGGCTGAGATAGAAAAGGTAATTTGGTGCACTGTTTTTCAGAAACCTAAACCATAACAAAGGCTAAGTGAACTTCACATCGTAAGCGCTAGTATATCACAAGCAGTAGAGATCAAGACTGATGTGAGTAGAGTTGTGTAATAGGAAGCACTGAATAAGATTATTGGAGAGAGAGATGATAGGAAAGTTTCCCAAAGGTTTATGATGGTGATATGTATGTAAATGTTGGAGTAATTTCAACAGGACTTGACAAGGTGCTCAATGAGAGAAACTGGAGAGATTCAAATGTTACTCAAACCGTTTTGAACTTGTTGACTGATGAAAGCAGAGTTATGCCTTTAAAAGAAATGTAAAATAAAGAAAGGTAGTTTTTGGAAAGAAAATAATCTGTATAGATTGAGAAGAATCAAGTGGAACATTAATAGAACACAAAATAGGGAATCACAGGAGTAGAATTTGGGAGAGATTTGAGGGCCAGGGATATAGCCCTGCAATCATTGTGATGGTCAGAAATCCCAGGAGTTGATGAATTTTTCAAGGAAAAACTCATACTGAGGCAAACAGAGTTACATAACTGGAGGCACTTGTAGTCATTGGATCAGAAAACAAGTAGAAGAATAAATGGAAACAAGGGGTGTTGGAGGAGCAAGGGTAGTCCCGTGTTGGGAAAGCAACTGAGTAGAAATTTGGGGGCAGTTCTCATATGTCAAATCTGTACCTCAAATGCTGCTGAATTTGACAAATGTAAGACTTTTAAAAAGTTTTCAAGTGTATCATTTTCTAAAATGAAACTTGGAGGCACTGTGCCATGGAGGAGGTGGTATGGGCACGGACCAGGAGGAGCTCCAGCGAAGTTCTGACCCTATGTAGTTGAACAGTAGTCTCTCCAGGGCTGTTTTCTGATTGGGAAACGAGGAAAATACCAAATTTGAAGGGCTCTGGTGAGATTATATTTGTTGCATTGCTATACAAATAAGAAGCTGCTGGAAAATAAAATCTGTTAACAGAATTCTCTGAAATCTATCTTCCATTTGTTTTCCATTAACTTGCAGAGAATTATGTGTGGTAGAAAAACACTACTTGGATTCATGGGTGGTTATGTTAAACTAGTTGTGAAGTAAATTTCAAGCAAGTATTAGTCCTTAGCCCCCTCCCCACCTTGTGCAGAGATTAGGGTCATAGAGCCTATGGAGCAAAGTTTGCTCTTGAATGGCACACCAGAGCAAATGGTCCTGAGAGAATGTGTCATCAGCTCCAAAGAGGGTAATGCATGTCCCTGAAGAAGAATAGAACCATGATGTCCATGGTTTATTTCATATCTTCTAGAGCATAGCAAAATGCTCCATTCATAAATACATATCCTGGACATCTCTTCAGAATAATTAATAATTCAGGAGAGATTTGGCTCTAAGTTAGTGTCCCCATCAAAGAAAAGAATAAAGCATTGTGAAGAAACAAAGAATGGATTGGAAAATCATGCAATCTAAGGGAACGTGGATGAAAAGCAAAGACACAGAAGTATTCCTTGCTGTATAATTGTCCTAAAGGCAATGTTATGTACACACCCAATGTTAACACTTCAGAAACTAGGAACCAGTACCAGGAGTATTCAGGAGAAACAAAGGGTCAGATATAAGCCCAAGTCTGGTTAATAGAAAGACATTGTTATTTTCATACCTATCAGTTGCTATGCAGAGGTACAGTGATGCTGAATGTCTTTTGTTTTCATAAGTAGCCATAGGGAGCAATTAATACGTGCTGCAAGCAAAGGTAACGTGTGGAGCCTTGCAAATTGGTCTGAGTGTTGCGGTGCACACAGTAAAGAATAGAGCTGAGACTTCACACTGATGAAAATGTAACAGAGGCATTCTGTTTCCAGACAGGATGGTGTATTCCATTTTAAATGATTTCCAGGTTTCTTTCTCTCAAGTCCGTCTCCTACCATACGTTCAAATTTACCATAATAAGGCAGACTTCCGTCGTGATGTTCTCTTAAGCAACTGCATGCCACATTGACTATGCATGAAAGCAAAATGTGTTTGGTAAGAAACGAGACCCTGTGACCTCTCTGATTCTGGGGATTATTTACTCGTCTGTCTCTATCCCCATCTTGTCATTGCTTTGCAGGTCACGGCACGTGTTCCTGTGGTCGCTGCGTTTGTCAGCGAGGGTGGTTTGGCGAACTCTGCCAACACCCTCGGAAATGCAACCTGACGGAGGAGCAAAGCAAGAGCCTGTGTGAGTCAGCAGACGGCATCTTGTGCTCGGGGAAGGGTGAGTATCTATGCCGAAGTGTGGCCTGGATTTGTGTTCTGACACACGGTTGGTAGGGCAGCGAGGAGCGACTCTTTTCCAGAAAGAAGTTTATATGAAAGGAAGCCATCGTGCAACCTGCCCGTACCAGATGTGAAGGCTGAACCTCGCCCACATGAGCTTTGGGGTCTAAGATCAAGAAATGCCTGAGAGAGCTATGGTCCACTGTGCCGGCCCATCACTGAAGATGCTCTTTCAGCGTCTGACGGGAGACTGAGTGCTGTGAAGAATAAAGGCAGTGAATACATCCATTTGGTTCTAAAGGGATCCAAACTGAAGAAAAAAAAAGCAAACCGATCATTGTGGGGTTTACTTGTGAAGTAGCACAGTGCCGAGCTGCAGAAAAGTGACAAAAATATGATTTTGGTAACCCCTGTGGCTAAACACTGTAAGGGTGTATGTGGAGGAAGGGGGAAAGTGTGTGAGCAGCACAGAAAAGGAGAAGTATATGGGTCCCATGATCCTGGTGCAGTTTCCTTTGAAAGAAAAAAAAAAATGAGTTGCTTGCCCCTAGCAAGCATAGAGAGATAATCAATAGGGGATAATAGATTTTTAAATTTTGATCCCACCTCATGAGCCCCATTTGAGATCCACCAGAGAGATGAAGGAGGTTTCAGAGAGGAGGATGCACCATGGGTAACGTGTTCCCTCAGTGACGGTGACGCATGCTTCCCTTATCACCTAAGGACAAAAACTGAAAGATCCACTGGGTTTACTTTCAGATACAAGAGCAAATGGAGGCTGTGCCCGCCTCTGGTGCTTGGAGAAAGACAGTGGACACAAACACCATCGTCTCAATAGATGTCAGTGTTCTTGGTTTCAAGGATAACTTGGGCTTACAGTGTTGGGATGGTGGGGGGGGGCTGGCTATAATCTCATGCTATGACAGCAGGCAAGCAGCACTTAAATGAGTTCCATCACTGTGTTCCCTGTTCATTCTTCCATTAAGCTCTCTCAAGTTGTAAGTCTCGAATTCATCTTCCTCCAGTTCTCAGCAGGGGCCTCAGCTCCTGGAAATAGCTGTTTTTGGTTCAGAATGTGTTGAGAAAATTTTTTAAAATTAAAGAAAAAGAACAAAATTTAAAACAAAAAGACAATGAAAGCAATTGAGAAAGGAGAGACTGATGAAGAAATGCAGAATGGAATTAATCTGCAAGGTAGAATCAGGAGGAAGAGGTGCTCTCAGAACAGGAATATCCAGCATGTAAAGAATATTGAGAGTGATGAACTCCATCAAATTAGAATTTTTTCCTGACTACAGCTTCAGATACAAAGCTGTTAAATTTAAATGCTTGATTTTCTCCTTAATCGAAGTAAGGAGAAAAGCTTTACACAGAAGCTCTTCTCAGTGAGGACACACATTCACTAGTATGCTTATTGTATGTGTTTAAATCAAATCTTGTGTGCAGTGTGTGTGTGTATAGGCCCCCTATCAAGTCTGCAAGCTCTGTAGGAGACATGAAGCCACTCTTGCCAGTGTAGTGAGTAACAGTCTGCTTCATACAAATGTGCTCCTTTTCAAAGAAGAAACATTCTATTTACAATCATCAGTGGTCCACAAATGATACTCATTTTTCAGCTCCTGAAATGCACAACATATATTTTAAAGTTACATTAATGAAATGTTAACCTACAGGCATTTCCTCAAAACCAAAATATTTTTCTAGTTCATGTCTTCCCAAATGGTTTGCTTTGGATAGTGGAAATACACCCAGAAATCAATGGAAGTTTGCCTCAACCGTTTGTTTATCCTTCAATGGCTAAAGTGCTTATAATCTTTGAATGGAAAGGCTGGTATGAAAGCTGCCCTTAGGCTGCACACTTTGATGTCCATGCTGGTGATGGCCATCTGTAGAGTTACCAGCAGCTGGTTGTGCGTTCCTTTTATTCTTGCTGTTCTGGAGATACCAGTGCTGGAGTGTAGATGAGGAGGGGCTGCGACCATGAACCTGTGGTCCTTGTTAAATGCAGAAATGATGGGGATGCAGCAGTTATTCCTGGTTTCCCCGGGGAGTTCCACTGTGTGCACCCTGAGAACCACAGCAAGCGTGTCTTACGCCTAGACTGAGGGACTTCAGCATGGTGGCAAGAAGGGCAGCCTATTTCAAATCATTTGACTAGAACTGTGTATTTCTGAAACATCCCACAGACTTGTCTGGATTTTATACAAATCTTCTCAAATTTGTAAATGAAAACCCTTGTCCCCAGTGAGCAGAAAGGATGTCTGCAGTTTTCTTTGTCTGATTCTGGGGCAGGAGTGAGGGGGCTCGCAATCACCCTGGCTCCCCAGTCTGCAGCCCACATCCTCGAAAACCACAGGTCTAAACCATGCGCTCACCGTGAACTGTGAACAAAGCTGTCACCTCAGGAGACGATGAAGAAATAGCATTTTATTTCTTTACAAATTTATAGCCAAGACAATAAATCACTCCATAGAAAAATTTAAAACAAGATACATTGTTGTGACCTTCATAACAGATGGAGTCGTTAGTACAATAGTGAAAACTGCCTGCTGGGATGTCGGTTGCAGCATTTTGTCAGGCTTGATGAATGAAAAAGAAAGTCCAACGTTAGTAATGATATGGGGTAACCGACCGAAGTGCCTTGCCCTTAGACCCAAATCGTTTTTGTAAATAACCAAAACAGATGAGCTAGTGGTCAGATCTCCCCTAAGTTTAGCTACCTTTGCAGAATACATGATGTAATTCTCTAGTTGGGGATTTATTTATTTGAGTCCAAGATGACACGGTCACATTTTACTTTAATGACTTAAACCTACACCCACATCCTGTATCCTCGCTGTTGTGTGTGAATACACATCATGAAGCATCTCCTCAAGCCCTCCCAAGGCTATCACTGGGCCCCACATCCTCCACTTACTCCAGAGTCCACCCACCCATCCGCCTCTCAGTCATTCACCTGTGGCTGTCCCACATCCAAGAAATAAGAGAACGGATAAAAGTCATGCTTCTCAGACCCAGCCTCATCCCACTGTTCCAGCTGCCTCGCCCAGGAAGGCTCTCCCATCCAACTTTCGGCAGCAAACAGTTCAGATTTGAAACCATAGGAAAGTTTTTGCTGTGAGCGACATTACAGATAGGCTGATTGCTAGATCAAAGTGTAGATCAAATCAGACTGAAATCTGAAGTTAAATGATGCTTATTGCCCGTGTGGTTCTAGGCAGTGCTCTTATCCTCTTTGTTCTTCTGTTCTCATCTTTGAAGGCAGAGATTGGTTTCTTTTCCTTTCTTAAGTTCTAAGGATACTGTGAAGACACATGAGAAAGTGTGACTGATTCCCCAAGAATGGAAGCCAGCAAAAAGCACAGAGAGAGAGAGAGAGATAGGAGCATTCTTAAGGGTTCATCTTATATTGAGAAAGGAAAAAAATGGATTAAGGGTGTTGTTTATAAGAACTTACCACCCTAGGGCTCCTGATAAGGTGGACCAGTTGCTCTCTGTAGTGGACTTGGTCTCTGGTCCAGTGATTCCCAGTCACCTGAGCTGAACAATTGCTTACCTCTGGGGAGTCACACAGCCTGCGCCTACGGGACAGAATCTTTTCCCTATATTTGACACTTTCCAGAGAGAGACAGCTGATCTTGTTGCTTGCTGATGTTAACCGCTAGAGCTAAGGAAGGTACTATAATAGATCCTAATAACTACTCACACTGTGTCGTTATTACATGCTATGTTATTCCTAGTTATACAAGCAGTAGAAGAATTTCCTACCTCTAAGATGCTTTCAGCATTAACAAACAGGAAAGAACAAACATCTGGGAAATTGCTGACTGAGAAAAGCTACTGTTTCATGGCACATACAAAATCAATCCTTTTTTTAAAAAGTCTAAGTATTTTGTGACTAGTAGACTTTGGGAACTGGAATTTACTCATCAAATGCTCTTTGGATATATCTGTATCAACTTTAGCTGACCTAACCAGTTTTAGAAAATTCTTCTCTATGGCTAGAAGTTGAGCATTCCTAGAAGCATGGGCAGTGAACACAATTTTTTCATGGCCAGTGGATAAACTTAAGGATAATATGTGAGATCTCTTCACGAATTCTGACACTACAAAAGGTATCATAGTTTTAATACATGAGTGTGGGGGATTATCAAATTATTTAGTTCTATTGTAGAATTTTTCAATGTAAGGAAAATGATTGTTTTAGAAGCAACTAAAAGGAGTAAAATTCTTCAAATGACCTTATTTCACTGATGGAAACAAAGCACTATATACTGTTCCTTTTGAGGAAATTTCTTTGCTAATCATTGTAATGGACCATGTTTCCTTGTTGGCAGATACATCACTAACCATTTGTCAGATAAGCAGTTGAGAATTAAACATCTCCATGCTTAGAATTCTGAAAAAAAAGTCTTTAAAATTGGGGCAAATAAATTTCCAAAGTAAGAATACGTTGTATCTGGATGAGACCTGAGAGTCATGCACTTTGCAGACTGACTCAGGTTCCTGAGCGGCTAGCAAGTTTTTAATCACTGGGCAGAACTGAAGGATGTCTGTAGTTGCCTCAAAAGCCTGCAAATCGGGCCTGGGATTTAGCTCAGTGGCTTAAGCGCCTGCCTGGCAAGTGCAAGGTCGTGAGTTTGATCCCCGGTACCAAAAAAAAAAAAAAAAAAAAGCCTGCAAATCAACATAGATTCTGCAGAAAACAAGCCAAGACTCAATGAAATTATGCTGTGGTTAAGCAAGTAATTGAAAATAAGTGTAAGAACAATTCTCACAATCACCTACTTCTAACTGTGCCCTGACCTTACCTTGGAATAAGCAACTGTTCAAGCTTGATTAGACTAGTGGAGACTCTTTCACCTAACATACATATCATAGTTTCCACGTTGTGAAATCTTACAGGGAACTTCCTGCTTGGGACACATTATTGTGAACCCTTGTAGGATATATGTGTGATATAACTTTGTCTGTTTCCTTCATCAGTTTACCCAGGTTGTTAATGATTTTTAAGTCCCTGTGTTTCCAGAGAAGGACTCAGGATTGATTCCTGCCATACCTTCTTAATATATTTTGAACTTATATTAAGTTTGGAATTTTGTTAACTATGTCACAATGCTTAGTACTACATCAACTCAAAGAGATGCTTTTGACATTAAAAACTTAGCAATGACCATATTTTAGCAAGAAGAAATCACAATTAGAAAAAAAGAACCAGCCCAAGAAAATGGAAGGGAGTTTTTTCTAATTTTAAAGTTGTCTTTCTTGCTATACTGGAAAGAATCTTACATTGTGAAGATTTTTTTTTAGACTGTCATGAAAGCTATTTAGACTGAGAGAGACTTTCTTTCTTTGAGACACCATTTAACTCATATATTATCATTGCTTTAATAAAATTATTTCTTAGTAACTAGTTTAATCATCAAGCAGTAAGTTTTAAAATTTAGGAAGATGGTTATAAAATAAGGGAAATAGGTGAAATGGTAGGATGAAAAGGTTGAACCTAGAGCCTTGTAAAGGGTGAACATTTGGTGTGGGGGTGATTAGAGCTATCTTTGTCTATAATGGAGAATCCTGATGATACAGTAAATGCATTATGACACTTTTGTTAGCCACTCATGCTAAACATATATATGTGTATCTCCTTAAAAAAATCAGGTAAACAAAAATCCAAAGTTATGAGACCACTAATTCAGTGGTTATTTTATTTATAAAATGAATCTTTGTTTACTAGAATATACTATTGGATTCCTTTAAAGAACGGAAATGTTCAAAACGTGACTCAGTTCATAAAATAAAAGCAAAAAGGGGCAGAGAAACCTTGTATTTTTGCACACCTTTTTGAGAGACTGTCTCTAAGAATCAGCCACATTTTGTTCTCCTTGACATTTCCACCAGCCTGGGCCACAGAACGTTTGCCCTGGGCTAATTGCAACTGTCTCACTCCGTAATGAAGGCTTTGCCAGATGACCTTTATGAATTACAGTAAGTGAACCTCCCCTCTGAGCAACCAGCTATTCAATAAACTTTTACCTTTGGAAGATAGGTTGTTAGGAGCTATGTCTGTGTGTCACCGATATTCTGTTCTAAATGGAAACCTTTAGTTACATAGCGATGGCAAGTAACGCCCTTTGTGATTTCAGGTGCTTGTCACTGCGGAAAGTGCATTTGTTCTGCCGAGGAGTGGTATATTTCAGGGGAATTCTGCGACTGTGATGACAGAGACTGCGACAAACATGATGGTCTCATTTGCACAGGTGCAGTATTGAACCATTATTGTTATGTCCCACACTCTGCAGTGAAGCCCCCTGACACGCAGCACAGGTGATTTAAGTGATCAGACAGCTCAGGCTCCCTGTAATCAAGGGGCAGCTGTTAATAGGAAGTAACTAGGCAAGAGGAAGTAAACATTTTCAAATATGCACTGACAAAATTAAGACAGTTACATGATTTGGGAAATTTCCACAAGGTAACCTACCCTACAAATGGGCACTTACGAATTTAGATATTGAAAAAAATCTCTCTTGAGAATTATTTCATATTTTGCATAGTGTAGGAGATGGAGTATTATTTTATAAAGGATCCAAGTGACTACAGTAAGTGTGTTGATTGTTTTCAGGCAACTGCAAACATGTTGAGGGAGGAGTCAACAGACAGAAAAGCTTACCTTTGTGATAACAAGTGCTATTCTGTTTTGTTGCATCTCAATAATTTCTTGTAAAATGCATTTGATTAAACCAGTTACAAGGAAAATGAAGTCCTAGATTTTTCTGTTTTCATTTCTACCTGAAGATAAAAATGAATATGTGTACAGCTTTAAATTAGGCATTCATTTTCTGTCACTCTTACTAGCGGTCTACCTGGCCTTCCTCATATTATGCTGGAGAGCTTTATAGTGTTTCAGTATTTATTTGCAAAGCAGGTGTAACTTGTTTTCAAAGAACATGCACAATTGAGACATGGCAGCCCGACTGGAGCAGTATAGGATAGTTACTACCTGATTTATAGATTATGGCTCCAAATAGATACCTTTCATTGCTTGAAAGATCAGATTTTCTCCAGCTGCTTAATAAAATGCAATAATGAGATGATCATACAATGAATTCTAGAGAGGGTGAGTGAGATGATTTTCCTTATAGACAGAGTTTCTAATAGCATATTTTATCTTGGTGTATTTTGACCATAATAATGATTCTGTATTTCATTGCAGGGAATGGAATTTGTAACTGTGGCAACTGTGAATGCTGGGATGGCTGGAATGGAAATGCATGTGAAATCTGGCTTGGCACAGAATATCCTTAATAATTCCATGGGAGAGGACTGGATTCTTATCTTTTTAAAGCATTAGAACATATAAACACAAAGGAAATTGTGTATAATCCACACTAGGACCGATTTAACAGACTATTGTATGTTTTTCTATTTCTGACTTTCTGAATGAAATGTGGGTACCCATTTAAGATGATTTCAGAAAACTCTGATATAAATCTCACTAGAGAGAACTATTCTTTCATAATTAACATCAGTGGCTTCTAATTGGGACACTATTGCCATGTAGACATCCAGCCATGTCTACAGATAGTGGTGATTTTCATACTGGGTGAGGATGTGCTTTGGGTATCTGACAGGTAGAGGTCAAACATGGTGCTAAACACCCTAAGTGCACAAGACTGCCCTGCAACAAGAATTTTCTGGATCCAAATATCTCACAGTACTGAAGTTGAGAAGCCTGAATAGCGTAAATTTTAGAAAGCTACATTGCTACATGAGAATGATCATGTTAGAATCTAAGGAAAAGATCCATTCTCATGTAAATCCATCAATCAGATTTTCCTAGGACGTCTTATAACACAGCATATCCAAGTGGGGCAATGAAAAGAAACACATGAGGTACACTGTTGGTTAGAGCATCAGCAGATCACGAATGCTTCCAAAGTGAGGGGAAAACATTTGCTCATATAGCAAGTGCGTCATTGTCTGTCTCACCTTAAACTCACAAAAGAAGATTCTCTTAAGATAAAGGAAGAAATTATGAAAAATGTACAATTTAACTTTTTAAATAAATAATGATGTAAGTTGTTTACACTCTGTGTCAATATTTTTTTTTACCTATTGAAAAGTAACAACAACAATGAATTATTATTCAAGGATATTCATTTTTAGGTTCCTAAACTACCACGTTTTTAATACTGGGCAGTGGTTACCTGTGCAAGAAATCATAAAGTCAGTATTTAGTTAGAAATATGATGAACCTGAAATAGGAATTAATTTCTCTTGAATCATTTTTCTTAGGAAAAGTAGGGTCATACAAAGAAGCCAAAAACAGCACATGTAATAAAATGCCGTCTATCCCAAAAGCTCAGAAAGAGACCAAAAATAGATATGGCTTAAATAGAAATTACAAATATTCTTTCAGTGATAGAAAAAAATGTTTATTTTCTTAATGCTGAAACTTTGCTCTGTGTGGAAATTCACAATGAATTATGAAAATGTACAATTATTGGGACTTCTCTTACAGATATACAGTGCGATCTACTTTCATACATTAGTTTAGGCAATGTTTAATTATTTAGAGTTAAAAAACACTTTTTGTTCTAAATGTGGGTTGTTTTGTAAAGGCCTAAAACAATATAGCAAAAGCATTTTAATATTGTTTTAAGATGAAAATTTTTACTTGGAAATAGTATATCTATGATGTAAATATTCTAGAACCATGGCTTGGACTTTGTAAGCCAAATCATCAAAATTAAGCAAAATATGCATTCACTATGTTACTTAAAAATTTAATATTGAAAACTATTTTAAGAGAAAATTTGATGCTGATTTGTATAGTACTAATAATGTTCTTATAATTTAATGATTTTTAAAATTGTTCTGTCTTGAGATTAGGGAATGAGACCAGCTTTATCTCTCTTTTTGAGGCATGTTGACTGATGTATCAGTTTTGTAAAGTGAGGGCAATATGTGTAGTCAGGAAAAAATATAGATTACACTCTTTCCTCTTTTCTCTATAAACATTTTAAGCCTCAAGCCAACCTACCACAATCATTCAAATGTAAATCTGATGGTTTATTTGATGATGTACAGAATTGGGACTCATTACATGATTCAGCCATCATAATACAACTGGATCTTCAGGTTTCTCTACTGCAGTTCTTAAGCTTCTATAAACAACTGAACAGTAAAGATCTAACACTTCAGGAGTAACATTATCACTGTAGCATCTTCCTCTTTGATTGTTTGTACTGAATATTTAAAAAAAAATACAAAATAGAGTACACAGAAGTTCATTCAAACACCCAAGCAATACAAAAACAGACTGAGGGCTGGGTTTGGCTTAGAGCTGAGTAGAGTTAGGCAAACTCTGATCCACTGGAATTACCCATAATTCCTTATGGCTCATCACATAAACTCAGGTGTGCATTATTTTGTACAATTCTCTCTATACCATTATTCCTTGTCATGAATAGCAATGACAACAAAAGTATTCTTCTTTTTATATATTCAACAATGTTCTCACATTTCTGTATTCTAAGAAAAAGACTTCATATGTTGGAGAAGTTATTACACCATAAATTCAAAATGTGATTTGTCCTCACATTTGGACAAAGATGAAAATACGTACAGTTAATCATGTCCCAGGAATGAATTATAATTTATAAAGAAAATCCTGAGCTATAAGTCATATGGTATCTAAACTCTAATGAATACTTTTTCTATAACAACAAATATTTTTTCACTTCTTTCTGTCTGCCATAATAGTGCATGTGGGGGGGTGTATGGGTGTGTGGCTTTCACAATGACAACATCAGTATATCTGTAAAGCAGGGATTGAATTTGCAGGTTTTAGATAAAAAGGAAATATGTGTAACATTATAACTTACACCTCTCAAATGTGAATTTGTTCTTTGACTTTATTCTCATTACTAAGATAGAGCCTCCACTCTTTAAAAAGGCAGGAAAAAGATACATTTGTAATTATGGGAGAATTCATAATTTTGAAAAATGCAGTGAGATTAATGTTAATGAGGACGATGCCAAGAAATTCACTGATGGTGCTAGCACGGATGCTATTTGCTTGGCAAGCCTTCATAGAGGAATACCTCCACAGGACCTTTATTCTATAAAAGCTAACCAAAGTCCTAGAAATAAAGAAAAGAATTGTTGTAGCTGCCTTTGTGAGTTCCCTGATCTTACCTAACTTTCAGCACGCCTTTGCAGCAGTCCAAATGCTGTCACTGAAAGCTCTTAAAGGTTCCTAATTCCTAGCAGAGAGTGTATTGAAAGCAGTGATCTTACAACTCCAACACGGTCTCTGCTAGGAGACATGAGAAACAGACTTCCTGAAAACCAAGAAAGAAACAAAACCAAAATATAAATAAGCCTTTCTTTAAAGATTCAACTTTCAGCACTTTGAAACTCTACTCTGTATTCCAGAGTCAACCAACTCTGGAACCTAAAAACCTGAGCTATGGAATGTATTTTACTCCATTGTAACATTATTTACAGTCTTCATTTTGGTATGCCTGAATTTTGGAAAATGAGTAAGCCTTTAAATTAATATTACCCTGGATATCCATCCCTTCTTCCTAAAATAAAGCTGAAAATAATTATTAATAATTATTTTCACCTCCTCTTAATCTCTGAATGAGTTAATCTCTCTCTCTCTCTCTCTCTCTCTCTCTCTCCTCTCTCTCTCTCTCTCTCTCTCTCTCTCTCTCTCTCTCTCTCATTCAACATTAATTACCTCTTCAATATTAGGGAGAAAACTATAAATGAAGTAATACATGTGTAACTTAAAGAAAGTTTTCATTATATGTTTTAGCAAAACTAAATCTGCTACTATCATCTCAATAAAGTGATTGTTGTAGTGCTTTAAGCATTAATAAAGCAAGCAGCTAGGTATGATAAAAAAAAACTATACTTGCCAAGAATTCAACAATTAGAAGCACTGCAGCAGGAGTCCTTTAGACCCATTGTGAATCTCAGCCACCCCTACCCCCAAAACAATAGAAAGACACAAATATTTCAAGCAAGAATCTCTAAATTCACCAGGTTCCATAATGAAATGATGCTAAGTTCTACTTTACTCTTTACATGGAATGGACCACTCGCATGTCTTCTATAATTTTTCCAAGTAAGGGTGGTAGCAAATCTTAGAAAGTAGACTTACTATAAAAGTGGTATCACTTAATATATCAAAAATTAACATTTTTGAGTATTGTTGAAGGTGGGCAGAGCACTCAGCTACCATAACAAATCAGTAGGAATCACCCTCCCATACCAGATATGCATGCAGAAAGAATGGGGTATTAATAAGACTTGATACAATGGACATATGTACACGGAGATACAAAACATGTGGTCTATCAATACAAATGAATTCCATCAGCTTCACTATACAGAACATCCAGAGTGACAGATTGCACGGAAGAACAGCAAACTTAATTTCTGAAGGAAAAAAAAATGATGACGTCTTATCCTGGAAGAGTAGTAAGAGAGGTATCATCAGAGCTAAAATTTTCTTTGGCATGGTAAAGGGGGAGATTGCGTTTACCAACTTATTTACATGACACTTCTCTACATAGGTGGGTGATGCGATGTCATTTTGTTACATAAAGTTGTTGGATGTTTATTCATATGCCTTCATATAAATATTTTATTTGATATGTTGTATTTGTGAATACAACAAATGGTAGTAAACACAGAAACTGTACAACACAGACAAACGCTTTGTATGGAAATTGAGTGATACATACCAACAGTTCTTGATATACAGGTTCCTACTACATGCAGTTCATCGGTGCTGTCCTCTTCCCATGCAACAGGTGAGACCAGACACAGGGCAAATGATCTAACTAAATTACAAGTAACAAGGACCCCTCTGCAGTATGTCTAAACATGTATTAGAAGAAAGTACTCTAACACCCACTCATGGTGTTAAATGCCCTTATAGAACTCCCATAAAAAAACAAAAAAGGTACACGTTTACACAAATCTCAGTCATTTACAAAAATAAATCTTAAGTTTAACCAATAAACAGGCTTGCAAGGGATAAAGAAACCCACAAGTAAGCTGATTATCAAAAACATATACTTGGGGATTTTTTTGTGTGTGTATATGTGTGTGTGTGTGTGTGTGTGTGTGTGTGTGTGGTGTAAGCAGTGTCTACAAAACCCATCTAATTGGAAATATGAATTATTCATAGTTTTCCACATATTATGGGATATGTGTCTGTCCTAAAGAATTGGTTAATGGACTTCATCTAATACATTTTTAACTTAAAAATAATGGGTTTCAAAATGGTATGACACCAAATCTAGAATGGATAAAGGAATCATTTTGTTGTATTTGCAGTTTAACATTATTGACAAATCTACTCAAATGTTAGCTAACTTTTTATTTATTAAACTGGAATCCAATATGAAAATGAAATAAGCATGAACATTAAATTTATACTGAACTTTTAATCAGCTAAGCAGGCCAAAAATTTTAAATGCTGGGCAAGGGCTGCCATGGAGATTTATGAAAGCAATGACAAAATAATTTCCCAGTAAATACAGTGCAGATGGGGGAAATGGTAACTGGGTTATCCTTCCACCTGGAAATAATCACAAGAGGCCAGTACATTGATCTCACAGATTGTTTTCTATAAATGAGGTTCAGTTTGGTCTCAACTCTTCTGAGAAGAAAACACTGAATTTTATTAAGAGTACATAGAGTTAACAAATATATTTCCAAACAGTTGAGTATTAAACATTGTGAAGCTCATTATATCCAATGGTGAACATTTTGCATGGATTCTTCACTGAGCAGTCAACTATTCCTGCCCCTTGTGGGTACGGGTCTTCCCTAAGCACAGAGTTTAGCAGTAGTCAATCAAAAAGGAACTAAGAAAGCGAAATCAAAGCTAATAAACCAGTGGCCCCAAAACCTGATATTTGAGTGTGTTGGTTTGCCTTTATTTTTTATCTAGGATAATTCTGAGATCATGGCAAGGCACCTCTAACCCAGCCAAGGGCACAACTGGGGCCCAGGAGGCTGAGCTAGAGGTATGTACCGGTGAGGTCCATGATACCGGACTCAGCATGCCGAGCTAAAAAAAAATATTTTTTCCTAATATGTCCAGTTTAAAAACTTGTCATTAAACACCAAAAATATTAAAGTCTAATTTATACCTAACGTTTGCATTGCTGCTGCAGAAAACAACTCAACAGCCGCCTTGCCCATGCTTGGCTGGGTATGAGTGGAACGCAGCCCGAAACAGGGATGGCATTAGTTCGGTTCATTAAAAACAGGAAGGAGTTGATTGGAAATAGATTTAGGTAGCGCAATTCTGCGTAGGTTGTAATGATGGATCCTCCACCTTTTATTTCCCCCAATAATGAAGATTAATAGATGAAAAATGAACCTTAATCAGGCCTACAAGGCCTACAGAATTCTTTGGACCCACTTTCTCAAAAACTAGTGGGTCTTGCTCGCTGGGCAAGGCAAATGTTACCATTACCAGTAAGCTTGTGATATGTAGAAAACACACACACAGAGAAACTAGAGGGCATGTCAAACACATATGCAGAGCGCTTTCCATGGACAGTGTTTGACCCTCATCCGATCCAGCCAGTGCCAACCTCGGGAGCGGACAGAGCATATATGTGTGTTTAATCAGTAATGTGAGCCAGAGACAACATTCTTAATCCTTAGAGATGCAATTGGTATTAATAGTTGTAGAAGGCTTCCTGATTCCCTGACTGCTCTCCGAACTAAGCCAACTGCAACCTCTGATTTAGAGGAACCCGATCCCTGCAAAAGGTCACAGACAGTGGAGCGAGCAGCCCTGTGAAAGTGAGGAGGAGAGAAATCCATAATAGCACAGTTTTACAGCTTCTAACTAGAAATTACTCAATATTATTGGTGTGCTACAAAACTGAACTTAAACACATGGATTTCGCCGAAACAGGACTCAAAAAGGATTATGGGGGAGCTGTCAGCAGGCAAGGAATCGAGTACTTCTGAAGTATGTCATTCACATGAAGTGTCACAGTCACAGAAAAGATAGTAAAAAGGCATTCCATATCTGGTAGGGCATTCCATGGTCTGAGTTTAGCTGGTTGTCCAGGTGTCTTCTTGTGTGGGGGCCACAGGTTGAGATTTATCCATTTGCAACAAAGAAGTTCTGGGACAGCAAAGGGAAAGCGTTCGCGTGCTCCCCGCCCCTGCTCCTCAGCCCCAGGAGAGGAATGTCTGGGAAGGATAAATCGCTCAACTGTGCTCAGGACGAGAAAGTCACACCACCTGTGAGGATCTGGCTATGTGGTCTTGCTCTTGTTGACTGGTTTCCCTCCATTCATTATTGCCGACGCGCTTGTGCTTTTACTTGGCGTCACCCCAGCTTTCGGGACCGTTTCACCAACGTCATGCAAAGATGGTTCTCGGTACATGGCAACTAGAGACAGAAAGAGAGGAGGAGGGAAAGGAAACATTGCCTGGTTAAGTGCAAGAATGGCCCACCTGTGCATGCAAAGAGACTTAGGAGTTGGCCCATTTTTCTCCTCTTCTCCCATAAAAACAACCCCACTGTGCATGTGTGTGCTCACTCTGAGGTTCTCTGGTTTCTATACTCAAAATACGTGCATGTGTTCACATGAATACACACACACACACACACACACACACACACACACACATACCCCAAACATTTGAAGGAAAACACCTCTGGTTTCCTTTATGCTGCACACTGATTTGGCTCTTGAATTTCTCATTTCAGTTCTTCTTTTGGAACTGAAGTATTTATAACCCAGATCATTAAACTGTTTTTCTCCCAAGTGGCTCAAAAGCAGTGTAGTCTCTCTGGTGTCAGCTTCAAAGCAATAGTAAAGAACTCCCTTTGTTAAGTCAGCGCCTGCAGAGACGATTATTTTGATTTTATTTCCCACACTCATAGAAAGACATCCTTAAACAATTTAAGGCAACTGTGTGGCCTTTAATTTTTATGCTTCATTTTCTGTTATATTATTAAAACTCTCATAATGGAGACATTACTCAGAACTGGAGAAGGGCAAGACAGCAACAGAGAATAATGCCTGAGGGAACTGTCTGAATAGTATCTGGTGACAAAATCACCATAGTTCATGAGACATTTTTGAAAATAAGTTCAGAGAGTCCCAGGAAAAAGCTTTTAAGAGTATGTGATATCTGGGGGGAAACTAGCTAATTTAAAGCCATCTACCATCAGAAACACAAGCAAATAAGCTACACTCCTGATTTTTACTTTGAAAAGATTCAAGGTTATTTTTGAAGAGCTCTTGGTTGAATTAGGTTAAACTGCCTTAGCGTCCTCTCTGTGCATGGAGGCAGAATTTTGCCTTTTACATCAATGTGTCAGGTGAATTTTCAGCAGCTTGTAGATTAAAAATGCAAGCGGACAAGGCCCTGTATTACATGGCTTGGCGGGGTCGGGGAAGGGACTAAGTACATCCCACTCGCTCACTCCCATGACTAAGAAATTCAGAGGTAACAGTATCAAAGCATTGACTGGGGCTATTTCCTTGGTAAAGTTGAATAACAGATATGAATATCTGCAATATGAAGCAAATACTCATTGGTCCTTACATTTCCAATAATACAATTTACAGCCTGTATCAGTTTTGAAAATTTGAAATTACCATTATGTGCTAACCTCTGTCATTATAGTGCCTACTCTTTCAGTTGTCTTTTAGAGTTTCTCACAGATAATTATTTGAAAATATGACAAAAGCGGCTATTTCTGTTGCTCTCATATAAACATACACACAGCCCTCAGAGACAACAGTTCAGCAAGTGCCTAAAACACCAGATACCATTATTATATTGCATCATTAGAATCTCATATATTTCCTGTAGGCTCCAAAAATTAACTGCCTTCCCATACTTTACCTCAGGTAAGTGACACAAGGGTCCTTTTGTTTTTCATGATGTTTATGCAGTTAAGAGGTAAGGTTTTACAGGGGAGATAGTTCCGTGGCACAGCACCAGCCTGGAAAGTGTGAGGTCCTGAACTTGAGTCCCAGTTTAAAAAAAAAATAAGTAAGGTTTTATAAATTAAGTTTATTCCTGTCTATATTCAAAATATATAATTAGTGAAAAAAGATCAAATAAGGTGGCAAATCAAGCAAGGTTTTTGTAGAGCTCTTATGGGCTGATTTTTAGTGTTTATTTGCTTTTGGGTATTGATAAGACTGATGGAATTGTATCAAAAGTTGCTTAAAAAATAAAGTCCTTTCATAGTTATGTTATTTAGGAAAAACAGAGAAACCTCTAACTTATTTTATCCAAGTTTTCTTTATGATCGACTATTTAACAAAAGTCATTTACTTATACGTGAGAAGGGACTGTGGGCTTTCCTAGGTAGGACTTAGTGGCTAATTGTTCAGGATTCGGTCAATTGTTGAAAAGAGAAATTTAAGTCTAGAATAAGGTTGAAATCATTGAAACTATGAAGCTAATATTAAAAAAAATTAGTGGCTTAACAAATTTAGAGAAACACACTTTCTAATACCTTCACGGATCATAACACATTGTTCAAAGTTTCAGATGATCTTATTTCTATTTAGAATATATATTATAAAATTAATATGTATTTCTCTTAATGCTAAGGAAATTGAACTAGCTTAAGACATTTATTGATTTATTATAGATTTGATCTTCTGCAAGGATGTGAGCAAAAGTACTTGAATAGGAAAGTTCTAAAGTGTTAAAAGTGGGCTTTATGCAGGAATGATTGCAACAGGAGAAAAGGAACTCAGTATTATTTTTCACACAGTGTGGATCAATGGGGATGTTAGTCCAAGATCAGGGATAGAATCAGTGTATGGAAATAACTCTAAGAGGAGACATCAGAGGGAGGAACTTCTAGTGAAACAGACCTAAAAGGATTGATGCTAAAGACAGCGTCAATGTGGTCGGATGTCAAGGGTTGGGTGTGAGGATCTCATGAGATGTTAAATATGGTAAGACCAGAAGTGACAGATTCTCTCTGCAGTGAACAGCAAGACCCTTTCTACACCTGAACAATGTAGGCCAGGCAAGAATACACCAAGGTCAAGGCCTGGAAGGCAAACAGGAGCCTGATTGAAGTTCAGTCAGGAGAGTCTTCATCAGTGGGGCTGGGAAGCCAGTAAAACTGAGACATCACATTGAGAGTTTGAAGCAAAAGGAATGAAATGATTTTAAGTGTAGATATTATGAATTCCTTAAATGACAATATAGATTTTCAAGCTAGGAATGAAAATGTCACCCAAACTTGTAGCCTATATTTAATTTTTAATAAGGTAAACACTAATCATAATAACCCACATGGAAAGACTCTTCAGGGTCCTTGCTTCAAAAAATGTAAGGGGTCTGGAGACTGATGTACCAAAATGGAATGTCCCCAGCCAGAAAAAGTTCTGTCTTGCTATGACCTTGGAAGAGGCTGACTCTAGCACTTATGTGAGTCCCAATTTTTTGCTTCTTTTAGTATAGAAAGGTGGCTTTGGTGACCACAAGGACTTCGACCATAATGAGCTTTTCTTTTCTTTCCTGCTGTTCTCATTTCTTTAGAAAAAACTTTTAAATAGACTCCAAATCAATTTTTTGTGGTTCTTAACAAATGTTACATAGATAAAATAAATGACATTTCTGGTAGAATTGTTAGGGAGAAAAATACAGATGTTTCTAATTAACCGAGAGAAGGTTTTAGCCTGTTCCTTGGGACCTGATCACAGTAAATGTGAAGGTTCCATTGTTCACAAGAGATGCAGACAAGTTTTTAAATGTTTATGCATTTGGAAGGAGATATGTGATGTCAACAAGATCTTTAAGAGTAAAGTTACAGTCATTTTGTTTTTTAAAATTATTATAATTCACAAATCTGTAATTACTTATACCCAAATTATAAAAATGGGGAAATACTTTAGTAACTATATGCAAAATTTATTTTTAATACACTTACCATAAATTTGTAATGACATTACATATTTATTTTTTTTTCAATTAATGAGTTAAAGTTACCTGGGGGTTGAAGAGGTTGTGGCAGTTAGGACTGGAGTAAGTATCGCAATATGTATCATCAGTGCACACACACACACACACACACACACACTCATGTGGAGTGTTTGAAGGAATAACGTTTACTCCCTCCCTCCCCTCTTTCCTTTCCTTGTAGATTGAACCCAGGGCCTCATCCATGCTAATCATCACTGAGCTACACTTCCAACCCCAGGAAGCTTAAATGAACAATTTAAGTACACATTCGTGCAAATACAAATGATTAAAATACAGGACATTTGAGCACAGCGAATCAAACACAGAAAATGAGACTTATGAAGGTTCCCTTTAGCCAGGACAGCCTTAAGGATGTGAAAACTAAAAAGGGTGATAAGTCTGATAAGGACATAAACAAATGCACATAAACACTCACCTTCCAATGGCTTGGGTAGAAAATGAGCTGCTGGTTTGGTTTTCTTTACTCTGTTCCCTTTCATAGCTTGCCCTTCCTTATTTAATCCCAAAAACCAGGCTCTACCAGATTCCTGTTGTCTGTACAGCATGGAGGAGTAGATTACATAATAGTTTTCAAAAACAGACTCTTTAAACTTGCATTCAGGGGTAAAAAGTTCCTGTTGAGAGAATAGAAAAAGAAAGTTAGTGGAAGGAACTGAATATCCACAGTGTTTTCTACTTAATCTTAGAAATTCTTCCAACATGGCAAGAAAATCTCAGTCCTGTGGCAGAGATTTAGATTATCATTAATATCACAAATAGTCATAGATAATGTTATATACTGCATAGATTTCTTCTGAAGAAAATATTTGTCTATTCATTCTTTTCAAAACAAAAAGAAGTGAGAAGAATCTGTTATGTTGGGAATACATGTATGCAAAAGTATGGATGTCCTTTAATAAGAGAAATAGAAGACATAAGCAAGCTAAATACTTTTGCTAAAACAGAATAAAGTTCAACCAGATTGTAAACATACAGGGAACATTAAAGTGCTATTATACTTTATTCACAATAAAGTAAACAAAAATAAAGCATATATGTCAAGTATTTTATAATCTACATAATTTACATATTTGCTTAGGAATAGTCATGTGATACTTTTAACAGGCATCAGTTGTTATTTGGATCAATGACATTGTAGGCTGATACATTTTTCCCATAAAATACTCAACTGAAATTTCAGCAAAACCATGTAAATCGGCAGGTAAACAATTTAGCCACCAGAGATTTTGCTGTGTGACCACCTGAGGCCAGATGGCATGTTAAATAATCATAGTGACAAGAGCCAAAAGCACCTAATTCTATGCATTAAAGACCCCTTGTGACACTAGAAGGTAAATATCAGTAGCTGAAAACCACCCACAGCTTTTGGGAGGAGTAAAGCATGTTAAATACTATGAGGCTCAGCCCTAACCCTCATGGATGATATGCAGCAAAAGGCTTACTAATTTTAGATTATCATTAATATCACAAATAGTCATAGATAATGTTATATACTGCATAACAATTCTTATTTAGGAATGAGTAATAATGAATATGATGATTACTATATCAATAAAAATGTATAAAGTTGCATTCTACATGTATTTTGATAGACTCATTAAACGTAATTTTAAACACTGAATTTCCTAACACACACGGTGGAAGACACTCAAATAGTTTTCATCACTGTTTTAAATAAGCTTAACACTGGACTGTTCCTTATGTAGATGAAACACAGATGTAAAAGAGCTTTAGTTTCATTGATCTTTTTTATAAAATCACTGCACTGAAAAATATACACAGGTTTTCATTTTACCTCAGCATATTTTACCACTGTAGAAGATAACATACTTTTCTTTTAAAAATATGTTGTATATGGATTCTGAAAAACCATTTATGATCCCAACAATAAAAATCTCAAAGGTCAATTTATGCTAACTATAATAATATATAATAATTGTACATAGGAAATATCTTTCAATGTTTCCCATGGAATTACTAATCAGATGATGTTTTAGCAAGCTACAATTTATGTACTCCACTAATCCACTGAGAGTAAATAATTTTCCAAGGAGCATAAGCTTTTCAAATGGTAGGTGTTTTGTTTTTATGACAAAGGCAACAGATATATCTATCAATAGGATGAGAATCAAATAACCAGAAGATAGGTCAGTGTGATCATAAGTTGTGACATGTCAACTTAAATTAAGGTCTGCCTAGTGGATTAATAAATTCTACGGCATCCATAGACACATGACCTGTAGGCCAGCAAACTGATGGAGGAGGATCTAGCTGGAATGTGGGTGGCATCAACCAATAGACTTGTAGCTTGGACAAAATAAAAAGGGAAAGAAAGTAGGAAGTACCCTCCCACCCCACTGTGGAAGAGCTCCCGTCTTTGTCATTGCCTTTGGATATTGGTCTTCAGATCTTCAGCCTTCTAATATACTCATCAGCCTCCTACTGCAAATTCACAAGTTGACTCTACAGTGAGTTTCTAGGCCTTCTATGCACAACTGCTGCTGGATCTCTGGTTCTCCAGGTCACAGATGGCCAATTTGGATTCTTTTATCTAAATCCTTAAGATGGACATTGTAACTCTTCTGGCCCTGATCCTGTAAATATGTAACACATATTTTACATTGATTCTATTTCTCTGGATATCCACAACTAACACAGGTAACCTACCACCAAAGAAATTTGTGTAGATCTTCATTTGTTTCTTGTAGATGATGCTACCTCGGGTGTAAATAAGATTTTATCAAAACAAATATCTTGGCTTTTCAATTAATTTAGCTCACCAAATATCCCCCAACTAGGTCTAAGGTTTTCACTAATAAACAGGAGGTAGGTTGAGTCAATTTCTAAGCCTTGGTTAAGAAAAGCATAAAAGCTGATGAAGTAGTGCACATTAGCAATGAGGAAAATAAAATAGAGTGCTGTAAATTCTGGCCTACTCCCAAAGACCCAAACTCCTTGAAACTAAGCCTTCTAGGACAGATAGGTGAGACTTTGACACATGGCTTTTCTTTTTATCGAGGCTGACTATGGCATCCGAGCATTCTATTTACTGGTTAAAATCTGTTTGGAAACCACCGAGGAGTGAAAGAGTAAGAATCACTTGGGTTGGTCACTCAGAAAAGTTCCATGAAGATGGCATCTGCTTTCCGGGGCTTGGGTTTTCTGGCCAAGGCCTGCTTCGTGCTGATGTGAAGGGATCACTAAAGTTCATTCTTTATTTGTGGATAGCAGGACCTCTAGTTCTGAAAATACAGATGCAGAAAATAGTTTAAGTCTCATTTTTATCTATTTCTGCCTCCTGTGCAAAATATGGTGAATACTTCGTGCGTCACTCTCAGGCAATTCGGAAGGCAGCGTTTCCACTCTGAATCCACTGATTTGAATATGAAGGAGAATGAAGACTTGGTTCAGAAGGAGTAATTTATTCCCAGTGGATCCCTTATGAATTTCCAATCCTTCATCTTCTCAATGTATGTTTGCATGGCAGGATTTTAAGGCAGTCAATTCCAAAGCTTCTTTTTGTGATCTCACAGGTACATGATCTTTTGTTTTCTAACACTGAGCGCTATTGCCTACATAACGCAGGTAGAGATTGATACATTTTTAACCACCTTTATTCCTGGCTCAACAATTAAAATCACACACACACACACACACACACACACACACGGAGATTCATACAAAATACACAGAGATGTTATGGCTAGTAAATTTTCTCAAGACTTTTCAAAAACTTAATCTATTCCTCAAAGAATGAAGCACAAGATAATGGCAGTACTCTCATGAGAGTAATAGAATTAATGAAAGTTTAGGTACTTGCGATTTATTTGGTGTCGTAAGGGATAAATGTATTTTCAGTGTGCAAATAGAACGCAGTGAAACAGCTGAACACTGTCTGTGGAGCCAGACTCCAGGGTTCAGTCCTGGCACCCTTTCTTCCCAGCAGTGTGTACTTGGGAAAACTGCTTAATCTCTCTGGGATTTAGATTCCTCATCTCTAAAATGAGGACAGAAATTATAGGATGATAAGATAGTTGGAAGGATTGGCCGAATACTTGTTAGAAGAGCACTGGGCAACACTTAATAATTATTCTAACATAGATTCACCATTATTTACAGTAAAAAATGTACAATAGGTGCTTTGATTCTATCAAGCATTTTGATTCTTTCAAAATTCCAGCAAATCACTAGTTATTGAGCACAATATTATACTAAGTATTGGGCTGATTATCAGATGTACCAAAAGAATAAGACTGGTCATTAATTTGATTACTTATTTATTTATTTATTTATTTTTTATTTAGAGGGAAAAAAGCAAAACAGAAGAAAGGATAGAAATATTAGAGTTTCAAAAAAATAACAGTAAGAAATCACTAGTTGATAAACTACATGTTGTTATCTTAGAAGTAGTTGTTCAAGTTACAAGGTCAAAGCATAAAAAGTGGACAAACACTGACAGTAAAAGCCACTCTGATGAACTAACAAAACTTAGCAGTATGGTTATCTGTCTTGCACACTTAAACATACAAAAGAGCAGTGTTATGGTAGCCTTACATTTAAAATGCTGGAGCGATTAAGTGTGGAGTAGCAGTATTGTGAAAGATGAGCCTCAGGGAGTGTCCTTGTCTATTTGGAGAATTTAGTTTGTGCAGAGCTGCTGGCGTTGTGGAGAGTGATGTGGGTGGGGAGCAGGACTGAGAGATGTGTTACAGTGTCCTGTATGTCAATTAACAAAGTATACCTCCTTCAAACGAAAGGAAGACATACACTATCCTTGAATGAGCAATGAAATAATCACATGACCTGATTAGAATTTTTTAAACACAAAACCGTGGTCAATATGCGGACAATTTTGAGAAGTTTATAAGTGTTTCTACGTTACAATGATGACTCCTGGTATCCTGCAAAATGGACTAAAAAGCTGTTTGTAACATATGAATATACGTGTTTTCTGGTTAACTGTTAGTCTTAACATAAGCACGTAAGGGAGAAAAGTTTCCAGAATTATGTTGCTTTATTAAATGGAGTTCTGAATTTCCTGGTGGCCAGGACAAAATGAGAAAAAAAAATGATAGAAACTACTTAAGAGATATTTTTCCTTTCTCTTGGCACTGACTTCTAAAAGTTATTTCCTTACAAAGGAACCATAAAAGTGACATTGATCATCATAAAAAGAATGCCCTTGGTAGGAAATACAGTCATAATTTTGGTTCAAGTCTGTAATATGTTTCAGGGAGACTGGACACACCAAAAACCTCTGCTAAGTGGCACTTAAAATAATTGTAATTGAACAGATCTTCCCAGACACATGCACATCAGAGGTCTCTAACCCTCTGACTGACGCAGGTGCAAAGCAAGCTGGCCAGACCAGGATGAGGGTGAGTGGGGCCTCTCTCAGGCTCTGCCCCAGGAAGACAAAGAGAGTGATGGGTGTAATAATAAATGAGCAGCTGTTCACAGGGGAAAATGAAAACTTTCAACATAGATCCTATTTTTCAAAGTAAGAAATACCAGCTTCTATATAAAACATCCCTTTAATGTGGCAACTCTTTAATATTAAGTGGGCCAAGGGGCTCAGTGGACCTCAAGCCTAAGATGAAATCTGCGAGCCTCCAGTTGGAGCCCTGGCTGGAGAATGTTTGGGAAAGGACAGAAAACAAAGGGAACCCAGGTTGCTCACCGATTCAGCTGTAATCTGGTTTATGATTTTTACACGCTTGCCTGGTATAATGATTATGACAGAGAAACTCTCTAAAAATGGCAGTTATAATATAAAAATTCTTATTTGAATTAGGCTAACATAGAGACTCTTGGGCATTACCAAATTGTGATAGATAAGGAATTTGACATGTCTCTTTTCCCTCTTCCTTTCCTATATTTAGAACCACCTCAACGACAAAATGAATGGTTAAGTTCCAGCAGCAGCTTAAGTATTAATTTGCACCAATGCCAACTCAACCCTCAAATCACGGAACAGAAAAACTCAACAATTAGAACAGAAATCCCGTATCTCCTTTGATGTTGTGGTTGTTTTTGAAATGAAAGCGCCATCTGTGGTGTACTTGCTATCTAAACGGTAGCAGCAGAATTCCTTTTCTCAGGGAAATGTCTTTCTTTAGGAAAACACCCTGGTAGGCATGTACAAAGATAGGCTTCTGCATGTACAAAGATAGGCTTCTGGGCTCCATGTAAGGAGAGGGCCCAGAAAAGAGAGGGCCTAGGGTCCACAATTCTTAAGGAGTGAATTAGTCACAAACCCAAGTGATTTGGCAGTTAGTTCTGCAACTCACCCTGAGGCTCTCACCCAGTGATTAGTCCAACTGTACCCCTCAGGACAAAAACAGCCCCCACCAGTTTTGGAAAGCTCAATTTTACTGAAAAAAAAAGGTACTTCTGTTTGGTCATTTAATGTCTATGTCTAAGTTCGTGCTACCAAGCTCAGACATAAATAGCTGATAGAGAGCTCATATGATCCACATAGTTTAAAATGTTATATGGCTCTTTGCTTAAAAAGTTTGCCAACCCCAGTGTAAGATAAACTTTGAGCAGTTTCCTAAGAAGAGGGATTATTAATCCAGTATCAAAATCTTAAGAAGCTAAGTGTTCCAAAGTTAGACTGCACATATTTTCCTGTACCCAAATAAACATGATTACCAGAATTAGATCTTTGGAAAAGCCTTTAGGTTCTCTTACGAGCCTGGGTTTCCATGAAGAATAATAGTCAGTCACCTGCAAATTCCATTTAGTGTGTTACCCTGGTGGGAATAGTGACCCAATGTGGCTTATGTTCTGTTTAAATTTCTGAGTTTTTCTAGCACGATCATTTCAAGGAGAAAATGCAAAAAGGAGCAAGCTGCAAAATTTTCAGCATTTGTTAGTTACAAGTAAATTCCAAAATGGATTACAAAGGGAGAATGGAAAAGTGATACTAGATATACTGTAGCAAAGGGCACATAATAAACATGATACTTACTGTTAAGTTTTTTAGTAACCTATTTCTCTCCCACAACTGCCCTTAATAACCAGGATCGTGCACTCCTCAGTAGGAATTTCCTCTTAATCAAGAGACAGGAAACCTCAGGTTCTAATTCATACTTGGAGAATAGTTTTAAATCACAAAAGTACTTTAAAAATATCAAATAATAGAGGTGAAAACTAATTTGGAAACTATAAACTGAGTTGTAAGATGTATATCTGTATTTATAAACTATAAATTGAGTCAAAGAACAATTCAAATGTTAATTGTTATCATGAACAGGGTTGTTAATTACTCTTAACAGTTGCTAAATTAATTAAGCATTTGGGACAGGAATCCTAATTATCCATTTCACTTGCAGTTTTTTTCTCATTTTGTACATTTTGGTGATGTGGACTACAGAAAATTAACCTGAGGTCAGCAGAGATTTGTTCCAATTGCCTTAACCATCTGGCTTTATAATCTATTATGTCTTTTAATGATACTATTCTGAAACTATGCAGTTTTTTTAGAAAGAAATGCAGAGTACTACTTATAAAGGGAAAAAAATCTGACCATTTAAAGAGATTTTAGTCATGAAGTCTGAAACAGAAAATACTTGTAGTTAACATCCAAAAACAGACATTTAAGTTGACTAATGCATTTCAAGCATCTGAAATTCTATATAATAAAATATAATAATGGGCTCTGACTAATGCCTATAGGGGAAAATTAGTAAATTGTATATATTCTTTAAACAAATATATAATATACATGTGTTTAATAGACAGCTCTGATTTAATAACAGGACCCAGTGAAATTAAGTGTATTCTCACCAGCACAGCAATCTCCATAAATACTTATATTTATAGGACCAAATGCAATTATAGATGTAGTTTCCAAGGAAACAAAATTGCAAATGAAAGCATTTTTTTATCAGTAACAATACTATCCAATATTTAGAGATTAACACATTTAAATGTACCAATGACTTATTAAGTTATCTTAAGATATTTTAATTTTTGGTTTATTAAATTTATATTTTGCAGTTTATTTGTTTAAATGACCAAATATTAATAAGTATTTAACATTTCATTTATTTAAAATAAATATGTATTAGACATTAAAATACATACACATATGTCATCTTTAAATATACATAAGAATATATATTTTTGGTAAACTTAGGAGATAAGATATTCAGCAACCAGCAGCCATGCAGAATCTCAGGTTCCCCATGGCCTGTGTTCTTATCATCACACAGAGCAAATTAATAACTGTCCATGCCATTTGGAGACATTTCAATTAAGTTTACATCACTCACAAGCTTGCTATCCATTTCTTAACAACAACAAATTTATGTAGCAAGAAAATGGAAAACGAAATCTGAATTTACCACATATCTATAAGTGAGATAGATTGAATTTATAAATAAAAATATATTCCAACTGGTTCTATAATGTTAAATCTGCTTCTCCAGAATATACACATCTATAAATTCCTAAAATGATAACTTTGTAACATGAACAGATGGTATCAGAGCTATAAATTTTAGTAAAAAATATTACAAATTAAATAGGCTTAAGAAAGTATTGGGACAACCAGACATCACCATCACATACTGACAGGATTCAATGGTTCCCGCTGTAACATTAATAACAATAATGTTAATAACTACACTTAAAATATGCATATTTTTATGTAAGACATTGTTTTAAACACAGTATATAGTATATAGCCAACTAATTTAATCCTGACTGTAATCCTGTGGGACTGATACTATTAGTCCCATTGTAGAAAAAATGACACTGAGACACACAGGAGCTTTACGGAACTTGCCCAAATACATTTATTCTTTCCAAGATAAATACAATTATTTAATTGTTCTCCCTTATCATATTATTCCTAGAGGAGATGTGACTTTTTAAGAAATGTCATCATTTTCAAAACAGGTGCCAATTGCTCACCCTAGCGTTCTAAATTGATGATTCTTAGCTCGTGATCTGCCAAGTCGTCTCACTCAATGCCCAGGTGAAAAGCAGGAGGGATTGCTTAATGGACAGTTGTGCTGTGGCCTGTGTCCTCTCCTGTCCCTCTCCCTGCCCTGAGAGCGTGCTGAGCTCGGCCTGGCTGGAGCAAAGCCCACTGGCCTTATACAAAGCTAGCTCGTTCCCAGACAAGTCCTGCCAAGATCTAGAGCCCCCCAGCCCGGTACTGCTTGACTCTAGATGCACAAGCAGTCACTCTATGTGCCTGGGCTTTGTGAATGGTACATAAGGGCATTAAGGCAATTGATAATTGACAGAGATAACTACCATTTCAGTTAGCCATGAAACCAAACATAAAACATTTCTGTGAAATTGTCAACCTTTATCTATACCTACATACAGAAAAGATAGATGGGAAACATTAATGATGCATGCTACTATACTGTCCAAGATGATCCTCCCTTGAAAGAAATGAGTATGAGTGCAAGGAGGAAAGAAATAAAGAACCAAAGGATAGTCTTAAAATAAGACATTTTTTTTAATTTGACAAGAAACATATAAACACTCAAAATTAACCTCACCTCCCTTTCACTCAACCTATACACATAATTTTGTGCTCACTGATCAAAGAAACACTGAACAAAATTGAAATTGTCTTGGCTTCTGTCATAACTAATCCCTTAAAAGACACATATGTTGTCAAAAAAAAATTTCTCAGAGAAGTGCCAGGAAGGGATGAAAGATCACAGTAGATGACCTGGCAAGTAAAAACTGAACTCCAGACCCAATATGTTTGGTGGAATTCCCTGTACTTTATATATGTAGAAGCTACATAACTCCCATCGCACTTTGCCTGAATGGAAGATGTAAAATTCACAGTGCTTCATGTAAAAGGAATCAAGTTGAATATCTGCCACAAAATCAAGAGAAAGTGCTGCCCTGAGTTTTTAAAAAAACTTTCTTTCCTGGATAAACGCCACCAGGTAGCAGATAGACACAGAGATGCAAATCATTTCTTTGAATTTTCTCAGAGGTATGGAAGTAAAGATCAGTGCTGCTGTCTCCAGGGTGGATCATCAGCCTTGCCTCAGTCTTCTTAAGGACTTTTCTTCTGGTTAGGGGTTTTTACATTTCTTACAATCCAAATACGGCATTGAGCCATGTGTATATCATGACAATATCAATGAGCGTTTGACGATTTTAAAAGTGGAGCTATTCCATTTGAAAGAAAAATAAGAAGATATTGCCTTCATATTAGTGCTCCCCAAAGTATAGTCCATGGGCCTGTGCCTGCCTGCAAGTTTTATTTCTTTACTGTAACAAAACAGGCTTAGAAATTGAGTGACAGCACATGAATATTCTTGGCAGTTTAACTGAGAACCTTTTTGTTTATTCTGTTAAATACAAAAATACCTAGGCTTTCATTTTGCATTGTAAAATTTTTCTAGTAACTGTATTATAGTATGTTTTATGTAATCTCTTTGAAAGAAGATTGGAAATTTAAAAAAAAAATACTGTTCTTCATGGATAAGTCTGAAGAACATTGCTCTGTTGTATACCAGTTCAAGCTGGGAATATACATATCATTAAAGGAAAGCTAAAGCGACTTCATAATAACTAACATCTATGTATCCTTCAGTACCAGCCAGTCACAGTGCTTATTGTTTTACATAAATTATCCCATTGCCTTCCTTCTAAGAGACTGTGATGCTACAGTTAAGTATCTAGATGACAGTTGCAGGCCTAGGGTATGGCACAGCACAGTTTTGATCCTGCCCATCTGAGTCTAAAGATCTGAGCTTTAAGTCACTAATTATTTCTCTTTTCTCCCCAGTGAGGTCCTAAAAGGAAACCAGACAGAAGAATATGGCAAAAATAACCACAAGAGAAGCCAAAAATACTACCAAATTCACTTGGATGAATGATCTCAAAAAATTATCAGTTCCACTTTTATTTGTTCACATTCGTCCATTATTTTTACATAAGGTCACATGACTGTTAGCATGGAATAAGATTTGACCTGGCATGATGGTGTGCTTGGTCTAGATTTGTTAGACTTTGCATGTACCAAAAATAGAAGAAAAAAACAAAAAACAAGAAGAGGGATAATTTAAGAAAAGTGTATGATTAAAGGATTTCAAGACATTTAGGGAACAAAGCAACTCACACCTGTGTTCTTAGCTGGTAGTGGTCACTGGGCCGAGTGGCTAGTGACAGTCACCATGGGGGACAGGCCTGGATGTCCACAGCCTAGATGGTCCTGAAGCTAAGGAGAATCCTCAGCTCTTCTCTATCCAACCAGACAGAACTGTTCCAGAATGCTTTGTTAAACTAAACAAAGCAGTACCAAATTTTACAAGTTTGGAAGCAGTCAGGTACCAACGTATGTCTACATTTGTATTTCTAGAGGTTTTTCTCCTCTGAGATCTCTGAATTATAGTATAGTACTATTCCCTCAACGCTCCACGCTTCAGTCATTCATTAGAATGACATGGATTTCTGTGTATGGATTTCTATGTACTCTTTCTACTTTCCTTTCTTTCAAGTCCATTTAAAACTACATCTTTGCATAGAACATTACTGCATGAAGCACACATGTTTTGGACTTTTCTTAAGAAGAACAAACACATCGAAACCACTTACGTGAAAAAGTTAAAAACATACAAAACAAAACAAATGGACCCAAAATACCTGCTTTAAAAGTATAAGCTACCATAGAAAGGAAGGAACTGTAAGTACCACAGTACTCCTAACTATCATGTTCATCCAAAATGGTGATTTCTACTAGAGCATTATGATTTTAAACCCACTCACATGTATTTTATTTGAGTCAATAATGGTGTTAAAATGCTTTAGTCCCATGTCATGGATGACGAGTTATATTTTAGAGGGTAAAACACATTAAACAATAGAGCAAGATGCTTTTATATGTACCATTCTGCTCCTTACTAGCTATTTATTAACTATGACAATGTGGAGAGGGGTTTAATACCACACCAAGTGCCAAATGAGTCTTCTTACTGGATTAAGAGAGAACATAGTACAGTACCTGAGAAGAATCACAACTCTGAAAGCATAGGATACTGTGGAAGGCTCCCCAGTGCTGAAATGAGACCCTGGGGACCACCTGGACCATGATGCTTAGATTCCTCAATAATTCCAAAAGTTAGCACGAAAGAAAAAACACCAAAGATTGAAGAGCATGGCTAGGCAAAACTCCTAGGCCAAAAAAATGACTAAGATGAGGATCTTAACTTCTAGGTTACATAACCCCAACTGGAAGAAGCAGAAGCCTGTTGAGTTCACTTAGCTATGGATTTAATTCTAAGTTAATACCAAATTATTTTCTTTCTTGAATTACTAGAAATTTTATAAGACTGGAATGATGTTGTACTAATTTCAGGTTGTTGATTGACAGTGTGAGAATATAAAGTACAAAGAATCATAATTATTTAAAAAATTAAAATATATCACTATAAGTTCTGAAAGTTCAGTCCTATTAGATAATAAATTGGAAAATTTGAGTACTCTGAACACATGTAAACAAGTTGCCATTCATTCTCTAATTAATGATATCTAAAATTTATGCATTCAATTATCCAGTAAATATGCAGTGAACTCAACATTGTCAGTCACTTATCTTGACTTTAGATACAACAAGGACCACAAATTGGTACAGTCTACCCTTTCTTAGAGCACAGACTGGTAGCAGAGACAAATGTTTAGACTAGTGATCATAGCATTTCAAAATAAGATAAGTGGTTCCAAGAAAAAGAATAATTTCTACCAGAACACATAAACAAACACAGTCTAGCCTGGCTTGTTAACAAAATCACTGGACTCTCAGGTGCAACTTGAAACACTAGCACACATTAGATGTGTTAAAAGTAGGGCGAAGAACATTCCTGAAAAAACTGCAAGGTCTTGAAACGGGGAAAAAAAACCAGTGCAACTAGCCTTTGAAGGTGGGGAGCACAGAGCTGGAATTCGGTGGTCGGCCTGAACTAAACAAAATGATCTTGTGGAAAGGTTTTGATCTTTTCCAAAAGCAATGGAAAGACATTAAAAGTATTTAAGTGGAAACATAACACAAGCGGGTACAAAGCTGGAAAGGCTAAGCTTGCTAAAACGCACAGGATAGAAGAAGAAAGCTGCAGTGCAAGGAAGAGCTGTGGTTTGCCTATTGCAACACCAGGCAGGAGAGAGTACTGTGTGGTAAAAGGCACTGGCGGTGGAAATGGGGAAATACTGGACTGGAGAAATATCTGGGAGATCAAACAATCAGGACTGCACGATTACATACGGCAGCCAAGGGGGTGGAGAGTGACGGGCCGTGTGCAGGGTCCTCGCTGGTGGAGTGGGATGACATTTGGGATGCGTTTACTGTTGTTTCTGAAAGGTCAACTATCTCTTCTGTGCATTATTGGGTCAAATAAAGCTTAAATGTGTAATATAAATTTATTCAGTGATTTCTGTCCTGTTATGAAATATTATTTCAAAATACCTACAGAATATTTTCCACCTTGTTGTGTGAATTTTTCCTTAACTAGTCTATTTGTCATTTTAAAAATTCCATATTAATTTTTAAAACACATTCACAAAATAAACATATGCCACAGTTGAGGAACTATTATTATCTGCGGAAGAAACAAAATTAAAATAGAAGAACTGGACTTTGGGGAGAATCATTCTTTAAATCATCTGTTTATGATTTTTTTTGAAAGAAAAACTCCTAATGAGTAAACAAAGCAGTTTCCAGGCAACCTGTAAAATATAAAAGTACAATGTCTGTTGCAGACTTCTGGGTTTAGGGTAGAAAGACTTGCAAAAGGTTTCCCTCACAAACCTCACTACAGTAGAAAAGTATTAGCTTAACTGTGGCACCAGGAAGTCTAATGATCAATCTTACCACAACAAGAATAATTCTATGCCCAGTCTGTAAATCAGTTATACACATAAGAAAGACTCCAAATTGCCAAACGAGGCTTTTTAGCATAATTTGTAAGATATGATTATTTTTACTGATATCAAGGACAAAAAGTTAGAGGTGGACTCCCCAAATACTTAGTTCTTTAATTGCTGCTGTTTAATCATCACTCGTGAATATATCTAACCTTTTAATACAGTAAAAAAATAAATCTATCAGTGCATTCTACTGCCTTACATTAATATATACACTTTGTTCCTATACTGGCTGCTTCAGATTTCCAAATAGAATTGAGGAAACATTCAGGTCTAATTTTGTAGGTTAGTTCTTTCACCCACTCAGTGTGTCAACTTTGCTGTTGGAACCTAAACCACCAGCTAAGAGGCTGGCCCTCTGGGGAGGGAAATTGAAGAGATGTTTGCATGTAGTAGCAGACCTTGGTATTTAATCTCCATGACTGGTCTTTGGAGATACAGAGGTCCCTGAAGAGCTACACTTACAAAGCTAGTATAATCATGCAGAGAAAGACGACTACATCAATTAAGCAGGCATGAAGTGGGTGGAACTGAGGATCAATAATTACGAATATTGTTTCACTGAAGTCATCAAGAGAAGAGGAACAACAAAACCACAGATGAAAACCCAGGGGTAACTGAGCCAGTTGACTCCCAGGAAAATGCGGGCTTCGAGCACAGGAAGCACAAGCCCTTCATGAGGGAGGCATCGGTTAACACTCTGCTCCTTTCCTCTAAGCTCCTTTAGTGAAGACAGTTTGAAAATTTTATGGTGAAAAATACATAGTGTCTACAAAATAACAGATTATCAATTTAGAAAAAAGACTGATTTTCTATCCACCATGAAACCTTACTACAATGATTTTTGGAAAAGTTGTTTTACCTTCAAAACTTAATACTTATGCCATGGAAATCTGAATTAATGAATGTCTTTGGTTGTGCCGTTTATGATCACCTCAAGTTCTGAACCACTGCAGAAGGTCTACCTTTCATGGTTATTTTGACCCTAGATCTGATGAATAAGGTGAATGAGGACTCACCATAACGCTTTTACAAGTCTCCTTTTCTATGGCCTTGCATTTGGTCACACCTTGTCAAGACACCCAGGCAAAGAGTCTTCCAGAACTGCTTCAGAAATGGCAACAAGGATGGGACAAGTTTCCCTGAATTAAAGGTGAGTCTTGGGAGGAGGACTAATGGCAATGTGTCATAACTTTTCTATCAGAACATTTACCATATATTTTGATCATAACTCATAGTTTTCATTAGGGTTCAATCTGCAGGTTGTACATTCCACAGTTTTTCTCAATTCTATGACATATATCCAACATCATAGTCCCATACAGAATTCCACTGGGCAAATAGCTTCTGTGCTCTACCTAACTTCCTAACTCATGGGCTAATACTGATCTTTTACTTTTTGCATTTTCCAAGATGCTATACAGTTAGAATCACTCCGTCTCTACTTCAGCCTGGATTTTCTCACTCAGTAATATACATGTAAGTTTGCTCCATGTATTTTCATTGCTTGATGGCACATTGGTAAGCATTGTTTTAGTTGTATATGGTTTGTAGGGACTTACACAGGAAGACAGATTTGGTCAGATCCTGAAGGATAAAGCTTATGGAGAGGCTAGCAGAGCATGCAGTAGGTGTGCTTTAGTGAGAACTCAGAATGAGCTGGAACTCTGACAGCACATTCAGGGGAAGAGTGACAAGCAATCTGAACAGTGTTCACGATATTGTAGATGAAGGTACAAGTGCAAAAGGAGATGAGGGTAGAACCGATTTATTGGTAGTGTCCCACAAAGTAGATGCTACAAAGAAAGAAGAACTTAGGTGCAGGACACACAAGGAAGAAAATAAAGTCAAGCTACAGTGCATGATATTTCAGTGTTATGGAAATAAATGTCTTTTAAATGTTCTCCAATCAAAAATGTTTATCACTGTTCTCTTTGGAGGCCAGATCTCTATGTGAGCACTTGGTGTTCTCTATCTAAAAATCATCTTCAGAATCTTAAGTGGACTATTCAAATGAGAATGATATCTCATTTACTTGGAAAACTCACAAGTGATTTTGTGGAACTTCTTGATTTTATATGCACAGGCACTAATTCACTATTGGTCACTGCAGAGCGGAGTTATGACAAGAGGAATATTTCACCAAAACTGAGACATCTAGAGCAGCACATCCACAAGGCACACAAAGACAAAAGCAATGCTCCAAGGCACCAGGCAACGTTGCCTCTGTTCATCTGCTTAGACAGACCATCTCCATTTTTAGAAATTACTCAAGCTCTAGTTCAGTGGCACTTTCCTCAGAAAAATGCTAGTACTCATGGACTGTTAGATAGAACTTAAATATGTTCATATACACTTAGAGACTTCAGCTAAGTACAACTGTTCTAAGCAAGTACATGAGACAAGTGATTTTTCCCCTTCTCTTGTTATTTTTTAGCAAAGAAAAATTTTACCGTGTTCCCAAAAGATTTTTTTGATGGTAAGTACAAGGTAGGCAGAACAAAGAAGGCACTTTATCCTGTGTGTAATGAGTACTGTTCCAAGTGAAAGGATCATTTAAATTATAGGAAACACTTGTTGTCCAATGCGCAGTGAACTTTCCTTCCTGAGATAAGATATTGACAAGTCAGCCCATTAAAAGTACTAACATCTTCTGAATAGCCATAATTCTGTTGTAATTTACAGGCTTCTTTGTATCATTTCTAAAACTGGCAATAGTTGTGTCAAGAAACAGAATTATACAGCTAGTCACTCTTAGAAAGAAGTATTTCAGAAAATGAAAAATATATTTTCATTCCGGGTACCCTGTCTAAGTTGTGACTTTTGTCCCTAGGTTTGTACTGCTAAATAATTCTCTGCAGCACATAGAGCATTCTGTGCTAGCAGGGCATATGCTGGACTCTGTCAACACTTCTGACACTGAAGTTCTTGGCTGTTAGACAATGAAATAAGAAATATATGAATATTTGCAGAAGTTAGAAGGCCAGAAGAAGCCCATGGTAGAGGTTACTGGCTAGTGAGCTGTGCTAACGGAACACAACAGAAAGTGAGAAGGAATTTCCTTCATCCAGATTCTTTTATTATTCCCTTAGTAAACAATTACAAGTTCATCAGGAGACAGCCTCTGCCTGAGATTCAGGAGTGACAAGGCACAATTTCTTTTCTTTAAGGAAGTTATGTTTTTCCAGAAAATTTAAACTTAGAGTCTTTGAGAAAATATTAGATAAAGTGAATTTGAACATTAAAAATGTTCAGACTGATCTAGTAATTACCTTGGTGAATCTTTAAATATCAGCTCTTTCCTTTCCAATCTTGGGGGGAGCCACAAGGGAGCAGGTAGAGTAATAACCAGATGTCAGGCCCAAGGGGGAGAAAGGCACTCAGATGTGTAACATCAGTAAGTACCAAAGAAATAAAACAAATACTTCAGCTCACACCACCCACTGTGCACATGCAAGAGAGAGAGAGAGAGAGAGAGAGAGAGAGAGAGAGAGAGAAAGAAGAAGAAAAAGGAGGAGGAGGAGGAGGAGGAAGAGGAGGAGGAGGAATGGAAGAAGAAAGAAAGAAAGAAAGAAAGAAAGAAGAAAGAAAAAGAAAGAAGGAAGGAAGGAAAGAAAGAAGAAAGAAAGAAAAGAAAAGAAAGGAAAGAAGGAAGGAAAGAAAGAAAGAAAGATAGATAGAAAGAAAGAAAGAAAAGAAAAGAAAGAAGGAAAGAAAGAGAAGGAAAGAAAGAAAGAAACAAAGAAAGAAAAGAAAGAAGAAAGAAAAGAAAGAAAGAAAGAAAGAAAAGAAGGAAAGAAAAAATAAAGAAAGAAGGAAGAAAGGAAGGAAAGAAGAAAGAAAGAAAGAAAGAAGAAAGAAAGAAAGAAAGAAAGAAAGAAAGAAAGAAAGAAAGAAAGAAAGAAAATACTACCACTACTAACAACAACAAACAGAGCCTTCCTGATGCTAAAACAAAAGGATCTCACGATGGAGCTCAGCCTGGCAAATTAGCAGCTTAGATAAAAAGAGGTGAAGGCCCTGGGTTCAAGCCCCAGTATGGCAAAACATTAAAGAAACAAAAGAATAGAAAATAATAAGTGCAGACAAATTAAGTATGCAGACAAATTTTAATCCTTTGCACAGTTTGAGGGATGGCAAATGGTGTGGCCACTATGGAAAACAGTATGCAAATCCTTTAAAACATTTAAAATATATCTTTAAAATACCACAACTTCATTTATGGGCATATATCCAAAAGCAATATTGCTTGTAATAGCTAAGAAGTGCAGGTCTAGTTTCCATCAGGGGATACACGAATAAACAAAATGTGGCCTATGCATACAATGGAGCATTCATTTTAAAACATAAGGATTCTGACACACGCCACAGCATAAATGACACTTCAGGACATTGCAATAAATGAAATAAGCCAGTCACAAATAGATAAATACTCTATGAATTCACTTCATGTGGTACCTGATGTAGTCAAATGCATACAAACAAGGAAGACTTGTGGTTGTCACAGGCTCAGAAGAAGGGAAAATGGAGTTATTGCTGGTGGGTGCAGTTTCAGATTTGCAAAATGACAAAGCTCTGGAGAATAGTTGTGCAACCAATGTATTTTAACTTTATCAAACTGTACACTTACAAATGGTTAAGGTGGTAAATTCATGCTATGACTGTTATCACAAGTAAAAGTTTTAAAAGACATTTAAGAACTTGTATAGCACCTCACTGTGTCATATTCAGTGGGTTCTTCACATGTGTGTCAGGGTTAAGGGGTACATTTAACTTCCTGTCTCTGTAAATACATATAAGGACTTCCAGTATCCCACATGTAGTATCTGAGAAGTTTTCTTACTTTCTGAAGCAGAGTTTTATTTCCCATGCTTCATTTTGAAATTTGATAATATAGTTCAACTAAGAGCTTCCTATAAAATTTTACAAAAAGCAAACAGACAAACCACCTCTGAACTATTGTGTAACAATCAGAGGTGAATCCTGAAGTCAGTATTTGCTGTAAACTGAATGCTGTGTTCATCCAAAATCCAAAACCTGATCCTCGATGTGATTCTGTTTAGAAGCGTAGCCTTTGGGAGGGGAATAAGCCAGGATGATGAAACCTTCCTGAACAGTGCCCTCTTAAGAGGCTAAAGAGACCAGAATTCTGTGGGATCACCACAGGAACTATGGGGAGGAAGTCAGTCTCACTGAGGAAAAAATAGGGAGCCATCTTGGAATTGGCAAGGGCTGGAGATGAGAAACCTGAATGGAGGGCTCTGTGAAGGTGACGGAGGGGACTTCCTTGAAGGGCACTCCACAGATTAAATCAAAAGTTAGTGAAAAATGGCCAAGTTTGAGTCTTGGAACTAGTTTCATCTTAGAAAGGGACACTGGAGAGAATAAATGATACTTGAAAAGAAAGGTGAATTCTATGATAGGGTATCACACTGTCAGTTAAAGAGACAAAGTCCATGCTTGTGAAGACATTTCTTACAACTTTAACTTTTATGCTCCTGTCTCACAGTAACTCTAACCTAAGCCAGTCATTTTCTATGAGACTGAATATTCCATGTTTTTCCAATGTGGCAGCAGATAAGACCCTAAGAGGAGGACATTTGTATGGTAGGATTGAATATGACATGGATCAGCCAAGGCATTATTGGGTATTCAAGATGAATATTTTTATTAACTTTTGAGTTGCTTCTAGAGACCTGAACATACAAGGAACAATAAAGAGTGCTTTTAAAAAACTTTTCAGTGATCACCAATGTATTCCCATAGTTGAGAAATATTTGTGCCTTCTTTGAATAATTCTTTTCCTGGTTGCTGGAGGTGGAAAACTCTGTTAAGGTATCAATCCTGGCCTCTTAGAGGTCTATTTTATGCTAATAAAGGATATCTATGCTTTATTAGGACCATGCATCACAATGTAGTTCTTCCCATGCTAAGATGCAGAGATAGAGTCCAGAGGAGAGAATGGCTATTTCTGCCCAGGCAAGAGCAGAGGAGTTGTAAATGTGATTCTCTGTGGCAATGTCTTGAATGGTGAATAGGAGTTTATCAGGGGAAAAGGAAAGGCAATGGCATTCCATCTGGAAAGGGAAGACGTGTGTTCTGAAAAATCACAGGAAGCTCTCGGAGGTGAGATTCTTGGCCAGGTAGGGTGGAACCTGGGCCCATGTGGTTGACTGATGGTGGAAGACAGAAGTCCATGATATCCAGACTAGGGACTGGTGACTTTCTAAATGCTAAGAGGAACCCCAGGAAGTTTTCAGCAAGGAGAGGAAATGATAAGATTCGCATTTTGAAAGATAACTGATCACATGGTCCACCTATTTGGCTCCCACATGGTTCTCCAAACGATTTGAAAACTTATATCCACTCAATAACCTCCACACAGCTGTTTATATTGGGGTCATCAGCGCCACCTTTTGGAAAAACCCAGGGTGATCTTTATTGGGTGAATGCATCATCATCATCATATTATCATCATCATCAACAGTGACAACAATTCAGACAGTAGGATATCATTCAATGATAAACAGAAATTATGAAACTTGAAACTTGAATATTATTAAGTTACAAAGACTCCTGCTTCTTACTATATGATGTTGTAGGAAAGCAATGAAGGCAGTGACATCATCAGTAGCTAAGTGCTGGGTAGCGGAGGGAGGCTGAGGACAAATAGGTGAAGCACATGCCGTGATAAACGCTGAAATTTTGGACACACACAGTTAGGCATTTATCCCAACCTACAGAATGTCCAACACCAAGAGGAAGCTCTATGGCAGACCACGGGTTTTAGATAATAATGTATCAGTACTGACTCCAATATAAACTGCAACATTTGTCCCAGGTTAATGTAAGCTGTTAATAACAGGACAACTGTTGGTGGATGGGGGTGGGGCAGTAACAAAGTAGTATAGGGTGATTCTTTATTTTCTGCTCATGTTTTCTATAAAATTAGAATTCTTTTTAAAGTTATATGCATTTAAATTTTCTTTTAAAGAATGATTCAGAATGGAGCAGGATTTGGGTCTGAAGGCAAAGATGTTGCTGGTTCTACAGGCTCCCCATGAATCTCTCGATAAATTCCATAGGAGAAATTCTCTGCACTTCAGCAAGAAAGAGGACACGGGGTGAGGAGGAGAGGGGGAGGTGAAGTACAGAAGAACTATGATGTGTTATGTCTGTGTAACTCCCCAAAAGGAGTGTAATCATTATGCACTGCACCAGTGTCAAAATAAAATAAAATATCGAAAAGTTTATATGCTGAAAGTTAAAGTAAAAAGTATTACAGTGAAAGGCACACGGCTGATAATGATCCTCCTCAGAGTCCTCCCCCTCACCGCGAACACACCTATCCCACTGCCCTTGCCACATTCTGAAGCAGCTCTTGGAGTCCTCTCCAAGAGGACGGTGACAAGTCTCGATGTCTTTATGAGGTGTGATCAAAAATACGGTGAGTGCTGCTACCCAGTGCCACCCAGGCAGTCTCATAAAATGATCATGTATGTTGTGATTCACTTATTCATATGATCTGACACCATGAGGCCTCTGACTCCTCCCTAAAGCAAAACTACCATGAAAAGTAAATATTTTGAAGCAATTTAGGACTCTAAGGAAGCCCCGGCAGCACGACAAAGACACTCATGAAAGAGGACTTCCACAACTGCTTCAGAAAGTGGTAAGAATGAGGAGATAATGGTGTTTGAAGGGAGAACTCCAGTGCCTCTTTTACAGTGAAAAAAACTTAAACCTTTTTGTTAACCACATCTCATATGTACTAACAATTCACAAGAATAGTAGTTTACAGTCAAGATTGGTGAAGCCAAAGTGGAACTTCTAGATCAGAAATGAGCTAACTACAGCCCACAGATCAAGCGAAACCTGTCATCTCTTTGTAATGTTGTGCTGGAACACGGTCTAACCCGTTGCTTACACGCTGCCTGGGGCAGCTTTCACTAGGACTGCTCTTGAGCAGTGGCAACAGTGATGATGGGAATCATAGAATCACACCATTAATCAACCTGCCGCAGAAAAATGTGCCGACCCAGGCCCAGGGCCTCGCCAAGCATCATACCTGTGGAATTCCCTCATTTAAAAGAAATCATATTGAAATATGGAAATCTCTATGGGAAAAAATAAATAAGCAGAACAGCTCTATCTATGGCCATATTTCTGAGAACTGACTTGGAATCTGGAAATGTTTTGTCCAGTTTGATGTAGAAAGATAACAATATTCATACTGATCCATTAAAATAATCCAATTATGAAACAGATTGAACCCCATTGTTCACTAGGTAGTCTATTTCTCTTCTAATTATCCACTTGATCTACTTTTACTCCTATCAGTAAATCTGTAGTGGCATATTTCTAATGAAATCTGTAAATAAAAAAGTATCAACTATTACAGAGGAAAACTGAAATCTGAAGCATTTTTATTTACCTAACTAGAAACAATATGTAAAGCAGATTGACGTGATATTTATCCTCTCAATGGTCTTGTGCACTGGTGAGTAGAGAAGTAAAAATGAAATAAAATTTTATTTCAGTAAATGCTTAAAATATTCAGTACAAATCTGAATCAGCTGCATAAAACACAAAACAGCAGTAGCTCACGTACATAAAATATTGAATAAGCCTTAATATTCTGAGTAATGGCATGAATATGAACACTGGTATGACTAAAAGTACTCAGAGAAATAGTTTCTATATTGTGTATGTGCAAATACACATCCCCATGTATAAACATATATTTATGTACATATGTGTAGAATTGTGATTATGCAGTTGTGCACAGTGTACTTCTCAGAATGCTTACAGCTGTGAAGAAGGACTGCCCGAATTGTAACTGCTTAACAAAGCAGAAATTGAACTTGTTGCTCCTGAAATTAATGCTACCTCTGTTGTGTCAGTGCCTCTGACTTCATCAGCTCTGTTTCACTCTCTTTCTCTCCACCATTTCCAACATGTTGGTCCTTTTGAACATCAGTTTTTATTGCTCTCACCATCATGTTTTCGTATGACAGCATCTCTGGTTGGACAGAGAAGAGGCCAAAAAGAGAGAGCTGCCTCTCTTTTTTGGAGGGAGGCTGTATGTTTTCAGAAGCTCCCTGATAGAATTATCACTAACTTTCATGATCAGCATCAGGGGTACATAACCGCACCTGGCTGGCTAAGTGGAGTGGCCTGGCGATTATGAGATGAGAATTTAATCTTTAAGTATTGTTAATTTTTAGAATTTAAACATAGGAATCATATATATTTAATAGCATGATTTACATTTATCTGACCCTACTGAAACATATATTATGTAAATGGAAATAATACTCTATCCAATACTATGCATGTGCAAATATATAGACACACATATATATAATTATATATTTAGTATATAATTGTATATGTATAACCATGAATATATACCTATATGTGGAATTAAACATAGTATATATATATGTATATATATATATATATATATATATACACAAATAAAAATGATATAATACTCAGGTATATATACAAATACACAATTACATGTATAATTATATAAGTGCAAATATACATATATAACAATACATGTATAGATGCATACACATATGGTATAAAATTTGGTATGAAATCTGAACTGTGATAAAGGAACTCTTAATTACATTTTATCTTCACCTCAATTTAAAATCTCAAGCCACTTTGTGTCTAAATATTGCTTTTGCTTCCTTGGATATTGTGCCTTGCAATTTTGTATTGTTGAAAATTTAATTTCAAGATTACTTATGAGTGGTTTAAAGGCTTATGATTCTTTTAAGATTCTGTGCAGTTCGAACACAGAGATCACTCTTCCTGGCTCTTATTCTTAATATTATTCACATAAAATATATAAACAGGAAGAACTGCAGTATTTATTGTTTTTTCCATAAAAAGGAGTAAAGGGGGGGGAAGGAATTGAAATATGTTATGAAACTGCAGCAATCCCCTACAGTGACTATAATCATTATGTACTATAAATATATACTAATAAGTCAAAAAATTTTAAGAAACCCTGAAAATACTACATAAGTATTGGTCCTATGTAACTATGTACAAATCTGACAAGCTGTGTACAAAATCTGTATAAAATGAAATGTATAAAACACCAGTGAGATTAACCAAAGACATAAATAGAGATTCTATTTCATACTCACAGATAATCATTAAAGAATTCTATTATGTAATTAAGTCAGAACTATTCATGTTTTCACAAAACTGGTTAAGAGTGTTGGTCCCTATCAGAAGCAAAACATATTTTCATGGTTATGGCCCTTGTACTAACTAGCTATGAAATCTCTTAACTAGGTGTATCCTGGTGGTAACTTATAGAAAATGTTACATAAATAAGTTGATATGATGGCTTTCAGTCAGTAACAGAAATCCTGTTTCCTTCTTTTTTTTTTTTTTTTTTTTTGGTACCGGGGATTGAACTCACGACCTCGCAGTTGCCAGGCAGGTGCTTAAGCCACTAAGCTAAATCCCCGGCCCCTGTTTCCTTCTTTAAACAATCCCTTGACATACTATTTCAAATAAACAATCTAGTTTAATCATTAAATCACATCGCTATTAATAGATTTCCCAGTAGTCAGTGGAATATAATGCTATTATGTAATACTCAGAAATCATCAGGATAGTAAATATTAATACCCTAAGAGATTAGAGACAACACACACACAAAAATGAAGCAAGGTCACTTGGATCATCCAGGTTAGGAGTTGTTCAGCCTTTTCTTGCTAAGGGGCTAGGAAAATAGTTTGAGTTTTGAGGATGGTGTGTCACTGTGGGACAGCTCAGCTCTGTCCCGACCAGAAAGTTGTCTCAGATGAAAGTTGTCTTAAATGAGTGGATATGGCTGTGCTCCAATATAGTTTTGTTCATCAACAATGACATTTGCATTTTATAAATTTTGATGTGCCACAAAATGTAATTCTTCTTTTGATTTTTCTAGCCATTTCAAATTTAAAAATTAGTCCTCGTTTTAAGACTGTATGAAAACAGATAGTAAGTCATAGTTACTGATCCCCCTCCCCAAGTACTTCCTATACCAGGAGAATGTAGGTGGTCAGTCATTTGAGTTTGGGGTGTATGTGTGTGTCTACACACACCCAAAACTTTCTGGTATTGAAGGAAATCTTGACTATCCCCTCTTTTCAGTCCTTACACAATTATCAAGAAAGCAGTCAAGACAGACACACTAGTGTCACTATCAGTGTAAGCACACACAACTGGCAGATACATGCCATGGCAGATGATTTGCCAGTGATAAATAGATATTTCAAAGTGAAATCTATTTCATATATGGGAATTGTTTTTATTATTTGATTTTATTTTTACTGCAGAGGAGAAGTTGAGCCCTATTTTAGCATACAATATAGGAGATGCGAAAGGCAGTTGGCAAAATGGGACACAGAATATAGAGATACCTAATGTCATTTTGTACCAGAAAAACCTTTTAAAATTGAAAATATTTCAAACAAATAGTGTGCTTGAGCCAAATCAAATATATGTTACCAAAATCAAAACCCCAAAAACAAAAGCATCAGTGCAGTTCCTTCTACCACATTCACCTTGGACATCATAAACATGGACAGTTATTTCATGATGTGCTTTTGCTGGCACGGGGCAAACTATGAAGGATTCCACCAAATTTATATTGAAAGTCAAAACCTTTGGAGTAGCAACGGGGCACCACATGATCTGGTTCTCTGCTTATTTAATATTGCAATCCCTTACCATTTCCCTGCCATATCCCAAATTTTTACCCTATTCTCCTTATTCTATTTACAGATAAAATATAATAATAATAATAGCACTATTATTAGTAGTAGTAGTACCAGTGGTAGTAGTAGTGGTATTAGTAGGTAGGGTTGAATTTAGTACCTTCATACTGAGCTACATCTCCATCTCTTGTTTTAATCTTTCTTTTTGAGACAGGGTCTGCTGAGTTGCTGAGATGCTCAGACTGAATTCAGACTTGTTTACCTTCTGCCACAGTCTTCTAGAGTGTTGGAATTACAAGTGCGAGCCACCATGCTTTGTTGTGGTTTTTGCTTATTTTCTACTGGCATGGAATCATCATAAGAGATGGCATCTTCACGTTATATTCTATGTACCCCAAATGTTTAGAGGGGGTCACTGGCCTAGAACATAGTAAAAGCTTAATGAACAGCCCTCCAAATGCCAGGCAGGGAACATGGCAGGGAGACCATGCTTGGAGATAAGGGGGTAGCAGAGTCTAGTGACCATATGTGCCAGTGTTCCTGCATGTCTTAGTTACTTTTCTCATTGCTGAGACAAAATGCACAACATCTAAAGTTAAAGGATAAAAAGATTTATTTATCTCACAGTTTGTAGAGGTTTCAGTTCATAATTGGCTGGCTGCAAGGCAGAGTGGCACATTGCAGACAGGCATTGCAGAGGAGAAAGAGTTCATGGTGATAGCAAAACAAGCAAGGAATGACCATAGCTCTTTCTATCCCTTATATCTTCAGCGGTATACTTGGAGCAGGTAACACTGACGCCCTTAATGCTAGTGCCCTTGATCCTAGCATTGCACGGTGAATCAACTTCAGGGCCACACACTCTAGATGCAGACACTTTGAAAAGCCACTTCTATGACCATGTGAGGCTTTGGGAGAACATCTAGATACAAACCATAACACTGAAATAATGCTTTTTTTCTGTCTTTTGGGCTAGTAAGATTATGTGTACTCTTAAAAATGGCTATATTTGAAGATAAATGTCATGCCCATTCTGGTACTCAGATAGGTTAGGGGTCTCTTAGACTATTTATCAGTTTGCCAGAGGAGAAATACCTCAGAGCCTGAGGGTTCCTGAGCTTCTAAGGTTTGCAGGGGCTGGTATAGGTGCCTGAGGTTTCAGGCAGATGGCTGAGGAAAGATGTTCACTGCATGGCAACCAGAAATCAGAGCTAGAAGGGAGAAGCCAGTGAGGAAGACGTATGTTTCCATGTCTCATAGCCCCAGTGATCTGTCTCTTTTGACCAGACCTAACTCCCAACCACACATCCATCTCAGATTCAACCCTTGGATTAATCCATCCATAAGTATGGTGTCTTGTCATCCGGTCACTTTCAAAGGCCCTACCTCTGAACATGTGAGACTTGGGAGACATTATAGATCTAAATCATAACATTCACTTTCCCTTATGCCCTCCCTTATTCCATATTTATACTACTGTAAGGCACATAATAAGACTGTGACTTTTCTACTAATGACGAAAATAAGAGGGTGCAGTTGAGTGGTAGTGTGCTTGCATGAAGTCAAGTGTTCAATCAGCAGCAGTATAGAAATGAGCAAGTAAAGAAAGAGTCTCTAAGAGCAGTATGAGAATGGCAGTGATTTCCACTCAGAAGAAAAATAGAAAAATCTAAAATATTACTAATCATAAATTTCAAGACCCATAATTATTCAATTCTCATTTGCCCATAAACTGGAATTAAATGCAAGGTAGGCTATATCTCCCAAAAGAAAAGGAAGTTAAAGGAAACGGTATCGTCCTGCCCAAGTAGAATCCTCATATCCTATATTAGTACTGTTGGAAGAGAACAGGAAGAAATAAATACACAGGTACACAGAAACCTATGGAAATAAATACTATGCAAACACTACTACTTAAAATACAGAAATTATAATGATGTCTGGCAAAATAATTGGTTAGGTTGAAATTATTTTTGAGTTTGCTTTAAAGGCAAGTAGAGAAGTCACTCTAGTAATATGCCAAACAGCTAAGGTTAACTACAGGTTTTCTAAAGATGAATAAGACAGGAATAAAGGGAGACTTGATAATTCTTACAACAATACCCGCCTTCTTGACCCTGGTGTACTCCTGGTAACTGCCTCTGAAACTCTGTCTTAAAAAAGAAGAGTCAAAACCTTTGGCTAGTAATAGACAAAGGAAGCCTAACTTTGAAGGAATTCTGTGAAGCTGGGACAATTTGATGAGACTCTGGACGGAGAAATGAAGACACTAGCAGAAAGTTGCATTGGTACTGTGATACATTTGAAAATTGTAGTTGAGACAAATAAGGATTTTCAATATTGAAACTTATTTCACTAATGAGGAATTTTACTCCAAAATACAACTATGTCCCCGCTTGGCCCTCGATGTCCCCTTAGTTTGAGTAGGTGATTTTCAAGCAGAAAGTTGTTCAGGCGGAAATCACTCCACAGCTTTCCCATGACACGGATGCAAGTAACACAATCCAGTGTTTAGATGGCTGTGGAAGATGCCCTTAGTTTATCTGCACCCTGATTTAGATAAAGGTCACCCTCTAGTGGGATTGGTGCGTATTTCAATCTCAATCCTTGCTCTCTTAGAGAAGAAATGTCACTTGCCATGACTTTGAGTTGTAAAGAGATTGATTTTGAAAACCAAATGTCAGTTCAGCATTAAAGGATTTTGATCCAGATGGCATGGATGAAGAGGTATAGGCTTTGAACTTGATCCTATAAAACTGGGATTAAGAAACCTGAAGACTCACTAAGCTTATTGTCAAGTTAAAGTCACCTATGAATAAATCTTAAAATGACTTTAATAGACAATAAAAAAAGAGATAGCTGACTCCTGTGTTGAAAAATAGAGAAATAAAAAGAAATTGCCTTTTGGTTTCTTGAGAATCATGATTTTACAACATCTGGATCCTTCTAGAACCTTCATATGGAACCTCTAACAAGATTGCTTATATGATAGGCAACCTACAACCTACAGGATCACTTGAAATTAAGCAATTAGAGAATTAGAGCAGCCTTTAAAATTAAATGTAGGTTCAACAAGACAGTTTAATATTTATTGAATAGTTCCCTTGGGGAAAGAACTTTTTTGCACAATATCTTAGTTTTAACAATAGAAAAGAATAGGAAGGATAACTGTGAGGTGTAAAGCGATTATTGCTTTTATAACACAGACAAGGAAGGAAATAGAAACTTAGAGCAGCTATTCTTAAACTTTTGCACTGTCAGAACACCTAAAAAGCTAGCTCAAGCATAAATCTGGGGGTGGAGCAGGGAAAGGCTTGCATTTCTAACCAGTTCCCAGGCTGTGCTGATACAGCTTGCCTGGGGAAACCGTACTTTGAAAATGATCACATCAAGTTCAAATGCATATATGTGACTACCCCAATGAAAGTTCTTTCAGCATAGCTAGGATGAGCCCATAGTAGAAGAATACTTTTCTGCCTTTGTGGAGCATAGCTGAGTAACAGTATAGATATATGATAAATATGTATGATAAAGACATAGTGACCATAAAGACAAAATAACTGAACAGATGCAGAGGAATTAAACTTAGAAATTTAAAGCTAATACTCTTCCACCTTTCTGGATCTAATTTTCTCACTCTTCATGTGGTTGACAATAGGTCAGAAGAGTTGGTAAGAGGACACAGTCTCCTACAGCACATACGCAGTGGCCCTGCGATCGGTGGTTCTCAAAGTTCACATGCATCATTGTCAAGGGCCCAGGGATATTGATTCAACAGTTCTGCATCGGGGGATGAAGTATTGTCCACTTTCATAATCACCCTTGATGACACTGAAGCAGATGACATTGCAATCTGCTTTGAGATACTGACATAAAGATTCAAAGTGTTTGGTTACTTTAGGTTTGACAAAAGTAGTAGCAGGGAAATATTGCAAAATGCTTCTTTTCTATTAGGCAGCCAACTTCTAGTTGGTTCAGAACATGACAGAGAAAACCAAGAGATATGAATGCAATATTAGGGTCTTATTTTCCGATCCCACTTTTAAGTTGGGGAGAATCTCAAGCCAGGAGAAAGGCAGGACTTGACCCTCAACCTCCCTGTCTCATTCTTCCCGACCCCAGCAGCTAGGGAACTACTGATGATCTGCTGTGGTCAATAAGATGCTTCCACCTGGGAATCGGAATCCTGAGGGTGTGAAGCATATAACCAGGATAGCAGGGAGTAGAGTGCAGTAACAATTGCAGTGTGAATACAGGAGATACTGGGATGGCACAAGAGCACAAGGCAGGAGGGGCTGCAAGAAGTGGGCAACAGAGCCACTGGTCCCTCATACACAGAATGTTTCCAGCTGGGCAGGGCTTTTCTGTCTCTGGGATAGTTTCCTTACTCAGCATTCCTATAGCTGTTCTGAATACCCATTACCATAGCAACTTAGTCCTCTAATTCTTGACTTCCAGGACTTAGGTTGGAGATCCAGTTTATAGTACTCAGTGAATAATTACTTTGTCTCTTATAAACTTACATTTTAATATATATTTACCTATTTTAGCTTATCCAGGTAATTTCTACTAGTGTTGCTCTTGGGAAAATAGTTTAATATTTGTGGTCTTAGTTTGCACAGCTGTATAATTAAGAGCAAGGCAGAAAGGATCTCTAAGGCACTTCTCAGTCCCCTGATCCTGTCCTGGTTAGCCTGATATCACCCTTGGGTGGGAGCAGTAGCTGTGGAGGAAAGCCGATTGGATTTGTTATCTAGCCCATTTCTGCAGAGCTAGAAATGGAATTTAGTTAAATGAAAGGATCAGTCTGGAAGTTTCAGAGGCTGCCTCCATCTCTTTTTATAAGCTCAACTTGGTGGCAGCTAAATAACCTAATAAACTCCTAAGAGGAAAAAGGATTTCCCAGATGACAGAGAAATCTCATGTCTCTTCACCTAATACCAGCTCCTAAGCCTATAAAAAATAGGGTGTCTCCATTTTTTTTCTTGCAGAATACAATACTGGCAATGAAAGAGAAAATTATTATTATTATTTTTTTTTGCAATGAAGGATAACAAATAGCCTTTCCAGGGAACTATTTTTGACAGAAACAAACCTAAGTGAAATGTGAACCAGTACCTAAGAAGAAAAGACAAGACTATTCCTATTAAATTCTTTGGAAACCCTTCAGTTCCTGGAGTCTGGGAAATAAATGTATCTATTTGGGGCTTACCGGATGTTCACTGCTTCCCGTCTAGCTTCCACTTTCTATTAAGAAGACTTTTGTCTAAGACCTCCACTCACTTGGTGACTTAATATTCACCTTATGGATACCAATTGGCAATGCTGCCTTTTCACATGGTAATTTCTGGTGTCACAAAGACTGTCACAGGGAGACCTGACATGGCAACAGAATTGATGAAAAGTCAGCCTAAAGTACAGTTTCAAAGTGGCTTGCTAGTAGTTCAGGTGTTTAAAGCACAGTTCACGCTGTCCTATTGATTGAAAGCCAGCAGGGTCCCCCACAGTTTACATTTCTTTGGCAACGATATGCTGAAGTTGCCTTAAGGAACCACCTCATCTATTCAGTTATTCATGTAAATACCAACAAGTTCTTATTGGGCACCTCTTGCATGTTAACTGCTTGGGACTATTATTTTAAAAATTTCTTTGACATACTTCATGGTGCTTTCTCTTTACCATGTTTTCCCCCTTGTTCTTTTTATCTTCAAGTAGAGTCATTTAAGTTTCAGACTTTTGCCACCTACTGCATAAATTCCTTCCAGTATCCCAGCTGTAATAAACAGTTCTCTGCATTTCCCCAATCCAGATGCTTATATTTGTGTTGCAGTAAAATTGACATTTTCCAAGTGGTGCCATATTTACTAATGTATATGTTACCTTAGAATCTGAATTAGAAACTCATGGTTTAAAAGAAGGAATATATAGGCTAGGAATAGCACTTCCAAAGTCTATTTCATTGCTGGGTTCCAAGGACAATTATTGCCTTTGATCCTAAGGCAAGAATTACATAAACTGTAGCTCAATAACCAAATATACAATTTGTCTAGGTTCTGAGTCTTCCAGTGATTTTTTTCATTGTCCATTAATATAAAGGTGATGATGGAATTATAAACTCACCTCCCAAAATATCATTTATAAAAGTTATGACTATTGTTCAGGAAAGTAAAAATATATTGCATCTATCAAGAAAGAAAGACACTAAAAATCAGTGTGAACTCAAAACCTTTCTTCCCTCTGGTCAGAAGAATTGTTTGACTGAAATTTAAAATCTCTTAAAAATTCTAATTGCAAGTGACAATATTATGTTTAGTTTCACTTTGTATTATTATGATATTATTTGTAGTTTCTATACTACTCAACTCTTTAAAGTCTTCCTAAGGAAAATGTCTACCAAATAAAAGTGCTTGTCTAATAGTTAACAGTCTTCTATATTGTAAGAAGAACAACTTTGACACTATTGCTGGATTTTGTGTATTCATGGAAACCAAATATGGTTTTAGAAAACTGAAATAGGTCTGTATTGCAAAACTTCAAAAACAGAACTGCATCCTCTAATTATGTACCAGTTATTTCAGTGCTGCACACTGTAAGATTCCAGAATTAATTATAAAGAGAATATCTTGTGAATCTATGGGAGAGTCAATATCTTTAAAATCTAGAATCCACTAGAGGAGATCATTTTATACTGATAATTTCTTTTAAGAGCATTGGCACATTGTGGATAAGATTCATGAGGTAGGTCCGACATGTGACACATCTGACTCTAGAGTGTGTCAGCTAGAAGTCAATGAATACTTGCCTGATCATACTCAATTTGTCCTGAACAGGTGTGGTCTACTCTAAGTTTTCATCTTTCAGTCAATCTTCCTCAATATTTTTCATAGTGAGCGTGAGACATTTTACAAATTGAAGGTACCATGAGGCTGAGTTTCAGTGCATACACTGAGGGATCTAAATCTGAAAAGATTCTAAGGTAGAATGATAGATTACAAATAACAAGGTGATGTTTGAAGAAGATAAATATGAATTTCTTCCCTTGGGTCCAAATTCATTCTTCACAAGTTCCTGCGGGGCAGAGAGTATCAGATCTAAGAAGCAATCGAGTTCATGACAGGAGGCTGAATGACTCAGTAGCGGTCTATGACTGTCAAGACAGCAAAGTTTAATTTTAGGAGTTGACTGCAACTAGCGCTACGTGGAAAGCTCCTCAATGCACACTGACTAACGACTGGAAACAGATTCACGCAGTAGAGTTATGTGAGTCTGATTGGCTCCCAAATCTTTCTGTAATAATATCCCAAACTGCTCCTAATCCAACTCATGCTGCCATATGGAGATGACAGAGTTTGACTCATGAAACATATATTTGTAATTAATTATATCTAGTACACTAAATGATAATTTGATCTACATTCATTTTGGGAAGCTTCAGGCATATGTCACTTCTTTTCCAAACACTCTAGTTCACATCTATCATGTCATCTTTTGTTCTGGGTTCCTCACCCTAAGAAGACTACAGATGATGTAAAACTGGCACATAAGAAAAAAGATAGCATTCTTGTGTCATATGATACCATATGGCTCCAACTATTAATAAAATAATCATCATGTATTTTGTCCTAATATGATGTCAGGTAGCATTGTCCACGATGAGAGCTATTGAAAGTCAAAGTTAATAGAAAAGAGAAAAAAGTACATCACTAACATGTTAGTGAGGTCAATCACTTGATCACTATTTTCTTAGGTATTCTTTAGTCTCTCTTATGATGACTATTATTTTACTATGTACAGAACAAACATGCCTATCTTAGCAAAATGAGAACATTATTGCACCTTTAAATGTTACTCATTCAATGGTGTAATGACATATCCCATGAAATATCATTTTATAAGCTTGCTTTTACTTGAAATGCTAAAAATGGATTGAATTCTATTTTGGAAAGAATTAATATAAAGCTATTAGTCATCACAAATTCTGTGACCTCACCTGGAACCAGGTCTTCCTTACTTAGTTCCCTGGAGCCATACTTCCACCCATCCATTCATCCTTCCATCCTTCCACCTATCCATCCATGCAGGCAGGCAGCCAGCCATCTGTCCATCTATGCATCCATCCATCCATCCATCCATCCATCCATCCATCAATCCATCTATCTATTCATTGATCCATACTTCCTATAATGAAGACTTTTCATTTCTTGCTCCTTTTCTTAGAATGAGAGGTACCCCATATCCATAAGGTTTGTGCTTTATATCTCTGTTCAAATTTCCACTGTAAGAGAAGTTCAAGAAATCATCCTTTAAAATCAGGCCCCTCTTCCCAGGCCCAGTATGTAAAATTCTTTAAGGGAAATTGGTACACGTACAGAATATATCTTAATTCTTTTTTTATCTCCTTTTCTTTACCTTCATCTCCCCTCCATCCATCTTTATCTTTTTTTGCATGTTTGTAGTACATAATATTTACACTCTTTGTGTGGACTTGGTACATGTACATAACACATCTTAATTCTTTTTTTCATTCTCTTTCCATCTCCTTCCTTTTCTCTCCTTCCATCTCTTGATCCCTTTCTTCTTTGAGAAAGAGCTGTCTCCTTGCTTCCTATAATCTTTTTTTGCTCTTTATTTATAATTCATATTTCTCATATAAGAAAAATCATGAAATTTTAGGATTGTTTGATTTATTTCACTAAAATTATGGTCTCAAGGTATATTCAGTTTCCTACAAATGACTCAGTTTTTCTTTCTTTATGGCAGAGTAGCCTCCACTGTGTGTGAAAATCACATTTTCTTAGTCCATTTATCCATCGAATGCCCTCTTCCAAGAGTTAGCTATTATAAATTATGCTATTAACATAGGTATACATGTATTGCTGGAATGCAGTACCTTTAACTCATTGTCTTTAAACTGTTTTTATTTATGGTCTGTCTCATTCTACTGGGGAACAGTGACTCAGAAATATCATCATGAAATCTTCATGTGTGAAACCCTCAACTGTACCATAGAGTAGATATCAATGAGTATTTGTTGAATAAAATATTTTTTAAAATTTGAAGTCAACAGTCTCAGTACTTTGCAGAATTACTTAATGCTTTGAAGGATTAGAAAAAAAAAGTAGTATTACTTCACCCAAACCCCTTTCTATGATTTGACTGGATCCCTGAAAATTCCTCTGACGGAAGTTTCCTTCTGTGTAAGAGTTTATGCTATAAACATGAATATACATGTATTGCTGGAATGCAGTACCTTTAACTCACTGTCTTTAAATTTTTTTATTTATGATCTGTCTCCTTCTACTGGGTAACAGTGACTCTTGTGGGGTAGGATCTTTAAGAAGTTATCGGAGATGAGGGAGGAGATCTCACGAGTGGATTATGCTATCACTGCACCAGTGGGTCCCTTATTGTGGGAACAGTACCTATATAAAGGATGAATGTGGTCACCTACTCTCTCTCTTTCTCACAATACACTGTACTGTGATACTTTCTACCATGCCATGACCCAACAAGAAGGTTTCACCAAGTATTGCCCGTTGCTCTTGTACTTCTAGGCTTTAGAATGCCCACATCAAATAAATAGCTGTTCCTTACAAATTACCCAGAGCATGCCACTGTTTTTTTATATATAGCAACGAGCTGGACACCCTATATTAAGACCTTCATCCTTGGATAAATTTCCAATGTAACAATATCAATTTTTTATATCAAAATACAAAGCAGGCACGCTCCTCCCATTATACTTATTAATAAAGGTTATAAAGTTAAAGCCGTTAAATTTGGGACATTTGTCATACAAAAACAACAACATAGTGTTATATGATTCCATTGAATTATAGTAAAGCAACTTTTTACACTATATGTTTTGTGCCTGTTAAAATAAATTGTAGAACTTACAGGGAAATACAGAAGCTCTCAACTATACAGATTGTCTAAAACTGAGAGAAAATGACATAATGACACAGAGAGATCTTTTAGCTAATGAGAAAACTCAAAAAAAAGTCATATCACAATCCATGCAGTGCTGTGTGTCACTATCAAGACCTGGGTTCTCAGAGTGTATTTGGACACCAGGGAAAAGATCAAAGCTTGGAACCAATGTGACCATGGACGTCTTTGAACAAGGCTCCTTTTAGTAGCAAGGCTGATTGCGGACAAATGCTTATTAAGGTTTCTCAGTGACGTTCATAGGAATAAAAATCCCTTCCATTCCTCACTGGCGGCCGATGGACAGACCTTTCTCTCCAAGTATTCTGTTCATAGCCCAACGGCTTGAAATTACAATCAGAGGCTCCTGTCTCTGGGGAAATAAACCAGCAGAGGAGTCAGAGAGAGGATCTTCCAAAGAGTTACAGTTGAGAATAGAGCAGCGGACTCTGGTCCTTTTTTTTTTTCTGCTGATGCCATTTGGTATTTCCCACAGTGTGCACTGATGCTCTGTGCAGCAAACACTGCTGGCCATGGCACCACGCTGTAAGACACTGGTCTTCTCCACAGGCAAAAGGGCTTGAATAGACTTGGTGTAGCCCATGCCCAAACGGTAGGATCACTGCGTCTGATTTCTAATAACCCTGTGCAGCATGTCTTGACAAAGCTTGTGTGGATGTGTGCCTACCACAAAGAGGGTGCAGGGTCTCACATGTGAGTCAACTGAGACTCACGTGGCAATGCTGTTTTGAAATAGCAAGCCCTAAACACAAAAATCAATGACATATGCCTTCAGCAGGAAACAGTGGTCAGTGAACACTTTTAACCTTCTAGTGGAACATTCAGAATTTCAGTTTGAGTCTGAGAGCCCCAGCAATAAGCTCACAAATTTATTATAGCAAAAAATAGCTTTTGTTGGGGGGCATTATATTCCAGCAAAGCAAGTGTAGATATAGTTGTCCTTTAAACTCCACCTGCTTTAAGCTGTCTTTTGAAAAACCAATAGAAACATAATCTTAGGTGATCCACACAAATAAATAACAGTCATGTAGCTGCTGTTCTGAGCTGTTGTGTAACAGGGGTGAAGACGTAAAACACTGCAGCCAAGTTGAAGCAGCTGGCCCAGAAGGCACCCATGTACTGCTCCCCTAGTCCAGTGCAGGCAACCACAGCACAGTCAACATAATTTTAAGCTTGCCACCTTTTTTATAGTTCAATATTAAGTACCTGTGAGATGCCCAAAGGCTGCCTGCTTTCCCTGAACTACACGGCATTAGCAATTGTCACATTTCATTTTTCCAAATCTGTATCATGTCAACACCGCCTCCCGCCTCGTCGCATTTTTCCTCTTGCTCTGAGGTACATTCTCATGCAAGCCAGCGAGTCCTCTTCTGGCAGGAGCTGACACAGCCATAGGGAATATCTTTCAGTGCCGCACCAAACACACCCTGACTCCAGCCTCCAGCCCTCAATTCCATACTAAAAAGGTCAGAGGCATCCTTCAGACTACAACTGCCATTTCTCTTTCTCATCACGAGGAGAGTAGATACAGAGTATGTGAAAGTGTATAAGATGCACAGAAGAAAGGACCTGCCTGAATGCATCTGGTGTGGTTGGAATTTGAATAAGGAACAGTGAAGTCAAAGGCATTGCACAGAGGCCTGAGGTATAAACGGTAAAAACTGTTTTACCCTTTACCTTTTCATGTCTCTAAATCAGAGACCCACGTAGGTCTCCAGCCCACGGTATCCACCAGTGGTAGGGCCAGCAGGAAGGCAGGTAAAAGTTCCTTTTGATAAGCCCAATTCACATGCACATTTTGCCAAGCCAGTCTCAGAGGTTAAGTCTCTGTCTGAGGCCTGGAGCAGAGTGAATATGAGGGAAACTGAAACTCACTGGAGATCTCCCAACTCCATCTTTGCCAATGGGTTAGAATAATCCTCCCACCATAAGTACTTCGAAAAGAAGGCGGATGATAATGGAGTAAGATTTAATAGCTTGACGGCTGCTTATTCGGTCCCCCTTACATTCTAAGCAGTTTCACATCTTTGGCACAACTGACATTTTTGAACCAGATGATGATTTGTCCTGGGAGCTGTCCTGTGCACTGTGGCTTTAGCAGCACCCCAGGCTTTAGCCATGTGTCAGCATCCATGCCTTCCAAACTATGGTAATCAAAAGTATATGGAAACATTGCCCAAAGTCCCCCAGATACCCCAAACTACCCCAGATTGAGAATAATGACATGTCAGTGTTGTGAAGAAACAGAAGCCAAGATTAAAGTCCTGAAGCAAAGCAGGCATTTTCAAGGTCTGTAGCTAATTCTGCAACTAATTTTGCATTTTTAACTTAACAAAATTGAATCTGACCTCGAATAGGAATTAGCATTTTAATATGCCATTATGTGTTAAGGATTCTATTGAGTTAAATATAAAATCACTCATAGACAGTGTATTTCCCTCCTCTAGAATTTCCACATAGCTTTCAACAAAGGATATTTCATGTACACAATAGGTCATAGACACTTTATGAGCAATGAGTTTTCACAGTCCCATTTTGATTTAGTTCATGCGTTTTGCTGTCTTTATATGAATTCAGTGCCAACAAATGACAGGGAACAGCTTCAGTATATATGTTCTTCTATTATTTTAACTCTGCGCCTTTTCTGCCTCATAGTCAATTGTAAGAGATTGGAGGCAATGAACTTAATAAAAATTGAACTGATTACTAAAAAACACAAAAGAGAAAAGAAAAATAACTTGACAATGCTATGTAAATACCAGGTCAATGCAGATCCTCTCTTGGCCCAAATTATAAACCCATGAAAATTCTAAGTAGCATGACCCAATAGCTGAAAATATTGCTCACAGGGATTAGGCTTCTTGCAGCAAAAAGATGGCTTATTGTCACTTTCAACTTGTGCTAGAAGACAAGGATGGCTTCCACTAAGGTGAACTGCTTGTTTAGGCAGAATCTCCCAGTTGGCCTGAGTTATTCCTTCCCATTCCTCTCTGGATAAAATCATTCTCTGTCAAGCAAATACTTCACTCTTCAGATTTGTATCTTGTGGATCTGAAGATAACACACATGACCCACCATGTAAAGCAAATAGTTCTGCATGTGTTTGTAGAAGGTTTTTATTTCTTGAATAAAATTAGAAAGTACACTTCCAAAAATCATGAGGCTCAGTAATTTGAAAAATGAGGGTCAATAGTCAGTGATTCTAGTTTATAATTTTGTAAGCAAAAACTGTACTCGTTGTCACAGTATCTTGCACATGCAATGTACTCAATATGAATAATACCAATATAAAATATTATAGAGGTTCCCGTGTAAGGAATGTATACCTTTCCTGCTGATGTTTACTAAGGCAGTGCTACTGTGTGCAGCTAAGTGACCATGCATACTTTTTTCTCCTTCTCTTTCTTTCTTCCAGTGTTTCTTGGTGCTTGAGTGAACTGGAAACTATGTTGGATATTCATGTACAGACAGTCACTCTCCGGCCTCTAGAATTCCACAGACTGCAAGTCATATGACAGACTCTTGACACATGTAGTTAGAACCATTACGATAGGAGTAAAACTATACTGGATTCTGATAGATCTAAATCTCATGACTGGTGTGCTTCTAGAAATGAGAAGCAGAAGCAGAGTTGGTCATATGGAGGCAAGAAAAGATGTTAGAATGATTCATCTACAAACCTAAGACTGTCAAGGACTACCAACAACAACTTCCAGAATCTATAGAAGCAATGAACTGTTTCTTCTCCAGAGACTTCAGGAGAAAGTAACCAAATTAATTTCAGAGTTATGACTTTCTGAACTGCTAGAAAATATTTTTTATTATTTTAAGCCACCAAATTTGTAGTACATGTTTATAGCAGCCCCAGGAAACTAATGGAAGGACTATGAAGGACTCATTGGATTTTGCATTCACCCAGTAAAGGAGGAGTCTTATCAATCAAAAGGATAATTGTCATGTATTGTACATGATAGCCCTTACTTAACAAGGCTGTGAATACAATCTATTACTCTCCTGTAATTTTATCTGTTTATCTTCTCAATTTGCATTTATAGGAGATAATAGTAAAAATAAAATATAACGCTCTTTCAATAGCCTAAATATTTGCAGGCCTCTACTTATGCTTTGGTTCCAATATTTCTTCTAGTCATCCATATGATGAGTTAATACATAATGTGATTAATATTCATGAAGAAGCATTCTGTGCTACTTTATAAAATTCTGACTTGCCACCTTTGGTGCCTTTGAGAATCACCTGGGAAGCTATTTCAAGTACTGATGGCAGAATGCTGGCCCCAAAGATTATGATTTAATTGGTCTGCTGTGATTATAGAATATACTGTTTTGTTTTGTTTTGGTTTGGTTTGGTTTGGTTTTAGCTCTCCAGGGTTACAGAAGTATAGCACAGATTGAAAATTCACAGTTTAGTGCAAAACTTCATTAAAACAGCTATGCTAAAACAAAGAGGGCTACAATGACTTCTGAAGGTATGGGATTCACAGCACAATTAAAATCCAACAATGAGCTCTAAATTAGGGCTTTGTACTTTCCTAAAACTCTTATAAACTCATGCAATTTTGAACTGCAATATAATTTCAATTGCAGAATATTAAAGGTAGTGGTATGGGACCACATCAGAGAGATAACAGTGTCTCACTGATGCGAGGCAGGGTAGACGGAGGATGGAAAGACAGCTGTTTGGCCTGAGTTGTTGAAGTAAAGAAAAGCTTAAAACAGAAACTATCATGCTACTTGATTGGGAAAAACTCTCCAAAATAAACGGCTGAACAACAGAAGGAACAAAAATGGTCATTTTGACCATATATATTATGCAAAAACAATTAGATTCCTTTTTTGCATTTAAAGAATGGATTTGATTTAATTTTAATTTTTATACAAATGAGGTACTTTCAAATATAGAGCAGAGAATGTATTCTTGACAGCCTGAAACTAGCTTCTACATTTTTGTCTTTGATGCTCGTATTTATATTTTATTGTTTACACAATTTAAAGGAAAGCATTGTGATATTTAAAATTGACACAAAAACCGGGAACCTCCCAGAGACCCGCAGAGTGGCCTGCACTGTTTTGATTGGAAACTTTGCGGAGACTGGCATCTCGGCCAGGTCTGTTTGGGACTGGGAACTTTGCAGAAACCAGCATTTTGACCTGACTGTTTGGGACCTGTAGGCCCACCCTTCACCCACAGGGAACCTCCTGGAGACCTGCCTGGGACAAAGTATGGTGGCCTGGCCCACCTGAGATTCCACAGGCTCCGGGTTGACCACACCCAGCATCGCCTTACAACTTAGGGAGCCAGGAGCCTTCAGAGGGGAGTTAGGACCCTGTGAGTAAGCCAAGAGCCTGTGGGGGAGCCACTGCCCCTCCAGGATCTGAGGGTGCAAGAGGTAATTTGCCATACATGCAGAGAAAGCATTGGAACATCGCTCAAAGCAAGGAAATATAGAAAAATGACAAAAGGAAAGACCAAAAGGCAGGCTCAAAGCTCTAGCCCTCCCCAAGAAAGCTTAGAAGCCGTGTACATAGAAGAAAAAAGAAGCCATACACCTGAAATGTCTGAAATGATATCAAATGAAATAAATATGCAACTAGGGAAAGCTATGGAGAAATTCAAATCAGAAATACTTGTCCAGGTAAAAGAAGAATTGATAAAAACAGCAAAAGAAATAGTGAACGCATCTAGTGAAAACACAGCTAAAAAATTAGAGGAACAAAGCAAACAGATAGAATCCCTAAATGAACACTATATGAAACAAACAGAATACATAAAACAGATTCAAAGAGATATACAGGAAATCAAAAATGCTATTGAAAGCTGCCAAAACTGCCTCAATGAAAGTGAAGATAGAATTTCAGACC